>JAUMHP010000080.1:4721499-4747956 GCA_032361065.1 Enteromius trimaculatus
TTGTTCGTGTTTGTACACGCAGAGTTGTTTTGGCATCTCGAAGCGAGATTCCTATTCGTCGGTCAGGGAACGAGGGTTACAATACGTAACAAAGACGTTCCTATTGTTCACAGGATTTGAAGCAGGGGAATTAAGTAAACAATCTGACAGTTTCAGTGAGTAAATAATTAGACCAATTCAGCATTTAACTGATTCAGGATCAAAAGAACTGGCTCATTCTTTAATGAACTGGAATACACTTGCTTTCCATAACCAACAGGAGAGTAATAATGACAGTAAATGAGTATATTTTATAATGTGAGAATGAGACTGCACAGTGATAAGAGACCTGAAACTAGCACATCTATGTAGGAAACTGGTTCAAACAGTCAATTATAGTATAGAGGTCATGATAATACAAAAACATTTTACTAAAGAATGTTGGGATTGACCAATCACAATTATGCATTCTATTGTAGTTTATTCTTTGCTGTTAAAACATACCTTACATCTGTTAACTCACCTGATATAGTGCGTTTTTTAGAGCAATCTTTCTCCAAAGCCAGCAGGGATCTGGATACAGAGATTCTCCTTTTACTAGAGCTCAAGCTCCAGATAGCAGATGAACTGATCGGTAACAAGAAGACAGACATCCAAGCATACATTTTATTGTGAGCAGACAGAATGCTTTCTAAAATGGAGCTTATGTTAAACAGTTAGAAAATGGTAACCAGAATGAAATAATAATGTACTCACAATGAGCTTCCCCTTTTCACAGGTTGGGAGTCTGGGACTACACTGTTATCTTTCACACAAAGAAACAAATTAAAGTTGAAAGCATTTAAATATGTTTATATCGGCAGTGTAATTTACTTAGTACGCTTCATATAATACCAAAAGTGTCCTCTTCATGGTCAGCTTGCACCATCTGTACTACTTTGTCTACAGGAATATGCTGCAAAACAGTATTGTTTCTTTATAATGATATTTTGATAGCAAAAACAGAAAACTAATATGTCTTATACTGTTTATTATATATAACTTAACTAGTATATATATGAATTCGGCGAACCTTGTGGAATTTTTTTTCTTTAGCCTTTATGCCCTGGATTTTCTGTTGGTCTTCATTATGAGCAGCAGAGGTCAACTAACAAGACACAAACAGAATTCACTGAGATTACATCCATAAAGATGTTTATCACAAATCAGTAAAGACTAATCAGTATATTGATTAATGTTTCATAAACCCTATTCTTCATTTGTTTTCATCAACTTTTTGCGAAGGTTATACCTGTGCTTGAATTGCATGGGCCTTCTTTTGGTTATTCTGGCACTGAAAACTAGGAGCACACACACTTGAAGATGTTTTAGACATCATGAGCTCTCTAAGTTCAGTCTCCTTCTTCCTCTCTGAAGAGCTCATCATCTGAAGAGCTGGTTTCACCAATAGCTTTGACACTACAAAAAAGTTTATATATTGCTCACAAAAACAACATTAAAATCTACAGATGACAATATGTTACAGGCATTTCACCACAAGCGAGAGATAATCTTTACAACAAGCCTTTTAACAAACTGAAAGGCAATTTAAAATTATTATGCGGTGATCAACATCAGAGCTGAGACTGCTTACACGCTTGCTGTGGAAAACGACAAAGCGATCCGTGATATTATACAACAATAGAGTCTTTAATGATTAGTCATAAACAGCTTAATGGACCTACCTGAAGGTAGCACACAGACAGAGGAACAGCTCCCCTGTTTACTTCCCACACTGCCAGAAATGTATGTGCAAGACTCAGACACCTTCATCTTTATAGGGGTTACCGTCTGAGAAAAAGAGATTTGCATTGCATTTAGACAGCCACTATGATGCCCTTAGCATGTGCACAAAGCTGTAATAACAGCACCAGTAACAGAGGTGAGTCAGTGTCACCATATTCCTGTTGTTAAAAGTGAGAAAATACAACCTTGTCACTTCAACAGGGGAAATGAGGGCAACAGTTCACCAAAGTGAATTATACAGGTCATCTAATTTAATAACACACATGGATGCACAGTCCAATAAACAATCATGATTATAATTAAGCCCTGATGAAGGCAATTACATAACAAATATTTTCATCAGGCTGCTGGTGGAGGAGGAAAATGCCTAGTTTTTAAAATAAAATCCGACAAGCAGGTGTTTCACCAATGACCTGAGAGGGAACAATATTCAGCTCGGACCTGGGGTCAATTTGAAGCTCACACAAAACATTATTTTGCTTTGTTAAAGCTGCACAATGCACAAATAATGTTTATATTGTGGGCATCTTGTCTTACCTGTAGGGGCACATTGTTCGTGTCTGGTGTTGGATGTGTGGGGGGCTGACAGGGAATGCTATGCTTGACTGATGATGACCCTTTTCCCTCTACACGCAGAGAGGGGGACACTTGACTTTCAGGAACAAAAACCTGTTTGTTTAACACAGACAGTTAAAGCCCACACCTTTTGAGAGAAAGACACCCTGCAATGTCACACAGTTCACCTTAAGAAGAAGTATCTGGCACGTTGTAAGGTATCCTCTGAACCTGACTCACCTGTGAACTTTCCTGTGAACTTAGGTTGATGTGAACAGTTGTTTTTACAATAGAAGACTTCCTGACAGATGTCTGAAATACAGCAAGAGGGATTGAAAACATCATGCTGGTTTGCTGTGTGACAGCTGCGTAAAACAAGTGATTAGATATTTAATGTGCTTCATTCCTATTAGCAGATTCAATGATACGTTAGAGCTGTACAGCCTTGTCAGCTCAAAAGCTTATTAAACAAATGATAAGGTCCTAATGACCAAATAAAAGCATGCATTTAATCAACATGTCATATCATCAAACCAATTATGACTCTGGTGTGAAGCTATAAAAACAATACCATGTATAACAGGAATGTTATACTCTTTATTAGAGATTTGCACTTAACTGGTTAAGGTAAAAATGTGATTACAGAAGAATCAGTCACATTTTATTTAAGCATACCCTAAAGTAAAAGTTGATTTCTACTAAAGTAACATCAGCCACATCACTTACCCTGTACTTAGCATGCCCATAAACACTCTCAGTGGCTCGCAGGATGTCTAGAGATGAGCAGAATTTGATGGTGACTCTGGAGCCCTCTATGTTGTCACAGCAGACAGTCTCTGTCAGAACCAGATGAAGAACCTTTCTGCCGCTCTCCTCTGTGTAATGAAGTACAGATATGTGTGTTTCATACACTGCTTAGAACAAATCCTGACCTCAGAAAGACCAATATGGATCCAAAACTACTGTTTTTGTGGGTTTTGAGAACAGTTGCAGAAGTCGTGTTTAGAGGGGATCATGTTGATTGTGTTACCTTTTACTGTGTAACTCTGGACCTCATTTTCAGCTATACACAGAGTGCTCCACTGGCCATCCTAAAAGGACAGAGACATCTAACATTCATATTTGTTTCTTCCAGAAATCTGTCAAACGTGATTAAAACGTGTTTTAAAAGTTAAAGCACAATTTTGTGCTAAATTATAAACCAGGGATTCCTAAATGATTTTGTCAGATGAAATATTTACTTGATGTATACCTTCTTTTTTAAGCAAATATTAAAAATTATTTCACAAAATATTCACATACTTAGTTTTCTGATGTTGGTTGGTCACATAATAGAAAGATAATGCAACAGTTCATGTAAGACTGAGGTGTATTAAGAATCCAGATAAAATATTAATAATTATTATTATTATGTAATATAAGCAAAATATTTAGCTTATTTACCATATTAAATATATTATATTATATATATATATATATATTCACGTTCACATATTTAAATCGACAAGCTTTTATTTTTATATTATACTGCTTAAATGCTGTAAACCTCTGTCCGTAAAGAAATGTATGCAATTACATTAAAAATTAAGTTTTTACCCTGAACAGAGCTGCTTTGAGATGCGGAATATAACGGATCATACTGTGATTACCATTTGATATAATTATTAGCTTTTCATCAACTCACAAATCCCTAGGGCTCTGCAAACCTGTTTGAAAAACCCTGTTATATATTATTTTTATTATTCTGCAAGGTCTGATATAAGAGGCCACTATGAGAGATATATAATAATGTCATTACCTCTGCCTTCTTATTAGCCAAACAGAAGTAAAAAGAGATGCTTTGACTTCCTAGATTGAAATCAATCCAGAAAGCTTCCAGATTCCTGTCCTCTGGGATCAGAAGCTGTAAATATAGCAAAACAGAAATATGCATGTGGTTCAAAACGGCACAAAATATATTCCCATTCTCACCCTTATAAATGTGAGAACTAACCTCATGTTTGTCCAAAAATGCCTTCAGGCAAGGGTAGGAGTACACGCTGTGAGAAGATAAACCAAGACATGTTATACAATCTATGAAAAAATGAAAGCTCTCAAAACATATTAAGTACCTTCTTCCATCTCCTTGCATGCCATTGACCATATTTAGAAACTTCCTACAGTCCTGTCAGAAAAAAACACAAACAAATACTATGTGATCAAACAAATTCTGTTTAAAATGACTTATTTTAAATGAGACCATATTTACAGTCTCAAACTCAGAATCCTTGATTTTCTTGAACGCAGACGAGACAAAGGTCATTGTAAACCAGGAGTCAGCTAGTTGATTCCTCTGAGCCGGTGAAGCCATTCTGCACAGGGCCTCCATTAAAGATACCTGTAAATCATAATCTGAACCACAACAGACATGTAGCTACAATAATCATAGCATGAATTATTCTAAATAAATGCATGACTGCACTATGTATAGTCATTACAATGGATTTTACACTAACCTCCACCTTTGAGGATTTTACTGGCCACTGCATTCCTGATAAAAACACAAAACACCACACATTTAAAATACAAGCGTATTTGCACTCCTACAGGTACGTTCCAGAACAAGGACCAAAAGAGGAGCGTTTAGATATATGGTTAAGTACTTAAGACTCAAAAGTAATAATGAACATACATCATAGATAAAGCCTCTTGAGTTGAGAAGATCTGCTTCTTCAGCTCCATGCGAATCTTTTCCAGAATAGCATTAAGCTTCCTTGCAGCCTGTCAATAAGAATAAATAATAATTTATTCATACATCCTCTCCTGTAATTCAGTCTTCTATTTCTGGAAAACTCTGGGTAAACACAGCTCGGGTGACATGTCACGAATGAAGGTGTAGAATGACTTTTCAATATGGTTGAAATGATTACTTCACAGCATATCAGTGGTGACTGAACCTAGGAATGCTTTCCATTAAGAAGTGCAATGAATCTCCTACCTCTTTCTGAATCAGGATATTTATTTGTGCATCAGAGGCCAGTTTGCCAACGTGTCTTAGCAGAGCTTCAGTAACTTCATATGTACCTGAGGGAATACACAGATTAAACTGAATGTAGAGCATTGCTCAACTTCCCCTTTGCCTTTTTCTTAATCTGGAACAAAACACTCACCTTCTTTACAACTTTCCTGAATAACCTGCAAATGCGCAATTACATGCACAGATCAGAATACTATAATACAGCATGTGTGAGCTTCTTGATCTTATTTCCTAGCATTTACATTTACACAAAAAAGACAGAGCTATTACAAACCATCAGTGCATCAAAGAAGTCCTCAGCCAGTTTTATCATAGTCTCATTTCTTGATGACCCAGCCTCCACCCACAGCTTCATTGCCTTCTCGAGCCACTGCACCATGTAAACACACATTTTAAACAATAAAAAAAAAAAATGCTTCACCAAAACGGACATTGTGAGAACAGAAACTAAGTTATAAACTTATCTTCTTTTCAAAACCCTGAGAAACCATCACAGATATTCCTCCACCTCCCGGAAACACCAGCCTCTCGCCGTATTTGTGTAAAATGGTAAGCACCAGACAAGCATTGTCCACATTTCCAAGATCCATTTCCTGCAAGAACATCCAACAGCATAAATCCAGTACAGAAGTCAAGTCATGAAAGCATTGTTAAACATATAACTAACCCTGATGAAAAGCTTATCCAGCTTGGTCATGAATTGTCTGGAACATTTTATACTGGTTGTTCCCTTGTCTTCATTTTGTAGGTATTTTTCTAGGTCCTGAAAGTTATTGTGTTTAAAAGCCTCTTCCACCAGTTTCTCCACCTAAGCAAAGAAATATAAAGTGAACTTTGTGGTCTTAATGAATAAAAAAAAACATATAATTACAGAAAACAGAAGCATTTTAGAGGTCAGAAGTTTAAACCATTTTCACAGAAATAAAAGCTTGAAGTAAACAGCTCTTTTGGGTTTAATTCTCACCTGATGGTCCTGCAAAGGTGCCATAATGCACAGACGATGACCTGTTTTAAATGTTGAAGACATTAAATAACTAACGTTAGATAATTCAAAGAAAACACAATCCAGGAAAGATGAGGACTCGGCTGTCTTTAAATGTCAGGCCTCACATTTCTCAGAATTTAATTAAATTAACGTTAACCAAAAGAGGAACACAACTAACGTTATGTGGTTTAGCTTCCTTTATGTGATGTATTAATTAATAAGCCATTTATTAAGAGAAGTATGCTGTTTTGTGACGTTAGATGCCAATAATAACGGTCAAAGTTAAGTGAAGTTAACGTTACGTAACAGAGTCACTGAAATACTGTCGCAAAACTGTTAAATAATAGACGTAACAGTACAAATGAATGCTGTAAGCGATCAAATTTCATTTAAATATTATATTAAATCGTAGCTATCTTACGCTGTCAGCTGGGTGTTCAGATCTTACCTCAGATTATGCACGACGCTTCGGTGGACTACAGGAGGAAATTTTTACATGGCTTTTATTATTGACAAAAAACGTAGAGTTTACGTAGATCGTAAATGAACCGTTACCGAGACGGAAGTAGTCAATTATTAGTCAAAATATTTGGTTTAAGAGCGATTATACCGCTTTTGACGGATGCACGGTTTCGATAACGCGGGAAAAAATGACGCGCACGCGCAGACGCAAAAATGGACGTTCGCGCTGCTTCTCGATTCAAAACCCTCCGGCGAGTATATAATCATTTAATATATAATAACGGTTTTAAAATAATTTATGCATTCCAGCTTTATAGAAACAGCATTGGTTTTTAATAAACATAGCTAATTCTATTAAAACAAGCAACAAGGCATTCAAATGACATTTAGTATCATTTATTGCAAATATAAATTCTTGTCATAACCTGAATCACTGCACTTTTTTTTAATAACGTCCTTGATAGCAAAACATAAACAATGCCGTAACCATGACATTTTTGTAGTTCAAGCCAGTAGTTTGCATAATCATGGTTACCTTCAAGGTCGGTTCCTATAAATATATATCACCCTTGCAACACTTTATAAACAGCAATGTGTGCCTACATTTGGCTTATTTTGCAGGTTTTACTAGAAGGACAATGTGATGAAGTGACGAATTGCAGAATTAAAAAAAATAAAATAAAAAAATAAATAAATCAGTTCTTCAAAACAAGTGGTATTACACATCCTTTTGTACTCATCAACACCTGTGTTTACAATATCTACAAGTACTGTATTGCAAAAATGTACCACAGTGACAATAACATTCTCACACAAGTGCATGCAAACCAGAAATTGAAAGAAATACAGTAAAGGCACTTTTTAAATCAATATTACATTATTAAATCAACATACAGTAATACTCTCAGTGCTACAGTCCAGTTGTCACAAGTTAAGAATCTCATATTTCATATGGCTTCGGGTTAATCACAAATGAAATACACTATGGCAAGACTTTCAGAAGGTCAGCAATGTATATTACACAGTGATAATGCTGGTGGCAGCAAGCAAAACATAAAGTGAAAGTGTGCTTTAAAAATCAGTGTCCTCAGATAAAGTGTATCATGCTGTCCTCACACTCCTTTGGCACAGGAAGGTTATAACTCTGACAGGTTAACTTGTAATTCTGCCCACCATTGTTATCCCAAAACTGCATGCCCATTACTTTATAACAAATGGCAAACTCCAGCATTGCGCCAGGGTGAAGGATATATGGAGGAACGGGTAGATGAAATCGAAAAGTGTCACAGCAGGGCCCGTTTGAAATGGATTTGCTTGCAACCCAGAAGGCCTTGGTTTCCGAGCAACTCTTCCAGTTTGTAAAAGAGTAGCGAACGTTCACTTCCTTCTCAAATGCCAAGTTTACAACCTGAACGATCCCTATAATTCCAGGCTCGTAGCACAAAACCCGCTCCAGACATACTTGTTGGCAACACAGACGCTCTGTGAAGTTTGAGCAGTCACCTGGCTGGACTGAGAACATGGGTTTCAAATAGGGTAGTGAAATCTCCATCCTCTTACTTGAGGCCAACTCTGCGTTCATTAAGAGTCGGAAGAGAACGTGCTCAGGAACAAACGGGTCCTCTCCGCTTTTGAAAACCTTGACATTTTCCAGGTCCAAACCTAAAGAGTCTACAAAGCGGACGCTGGCTCGGCGACTAAGCCTCCTTCGCTCTGATGGAGATGGAAGAGACTGTGTGCGCCTCTGGATGATGGATTTGGTTGGCGGTTCACATGACAGGCTGCGGCCTGCTGTTTGCCTCGGAGCAGTTTTCGGGCTTGGTGGACGAATTTTAACCGGTCTCCTTCCGCTGTCTGTTTTCGAGCGGGACATGTCCTGCATAATTGGTGTAGAACTTTCTTTTGAGCCATCTGATACCGTGGCAAAAAATAGGTCAGCGTTCATCTCTTCAAGGGGTGTGTTTTTATGGCAACATCCCAAAGACCAGGCCATGTTTATTAGAAAGAGTTACCTTGTGTGACCTGAAAAATACAATCCAGTATGTTATTCATAGTTATTATAGTAGCATATTAAATAGTCTTAGTAAGCAACATCAGCTAACACTGTGCAGCTGTGGAAGCATGGCAAACGCACAATCCCAGCTGGATTACACTTTAATGCAAAGTAATGCAACTTACATTTCAAGGCTTTCAAAAGTCAGTGCAAGCGTATATTAGTCAGTGACTGCGCCTCTGTACAAAAACAAAAGGAAGTTCGCGTTTGCATTGTCTCACCAGTAAAGTCCGGCTTCTTTAAGTTTACGACGCATCTGACGATCCCCCCGATGCTATTTTTTATAAAGCATGCATTTCATAATGAGAAGCGCGACAGCACTGTGTGCAAAGGTGAAGTGCACTACGTGATACAACACACATACGATACATTTCAAGCAAACTGCGCAGAGCTGGCAGGAGTGTGATGTCAAACAGAGGGGGCGTGGCTACTGAGTCAGCTGTGCTCAGGAAATGCTGTTAGGAGTGAGGTTGCCATATCCTCCTATTAGTTGTAAGTGCATCAAGACTGCAAGTGTGTTGGCGCAGATCTTTTGATTACCTGACATAGATGTTGTAAAAATGCAAGTAAAGCTTTATTTACACATTTCCAATACTTTACGTTTTTAAATGAACGTGTCTGTTCATTAGTCCTTATATTACACAACTGAACCATGCTGAAATACAGTCATCTCTGCACTAATAAAATGGGATTATATGCAATATCTAATTAATTTATGTTACACTACTACTCCAAAGCAGCATTAGAAAATCTAATACATCTAAATATATTATAGGGATGGCTACTTGTTTCATATACACTTCCAGCCAAAAAGTTTGGAATAACTTTTTTTTTAATATATTTTTGAAAAAAGTCTCTTATGCTCATGCACCAAATCTGCATTTATTTGATTGAAAATATATGTAAAACGGCAATATTGCTAAATATTAACATTTAAAACCATATTAGAAATATTAAAATGATTTATGAAGGACTGTGTGCCACTAAAGACGACAGGAATCAATAGCATTTAAATATATATTAAAATATTATTTTATATTCACAATATTACTGATTTTACTGTATTTTAAGTCAAACAATTGCAGCCTTGGTGAGCATACTGCTTTCAAAATATTAAAAATCCTTTAGTTCTTTATATTAGTTTAGTATTAGAATTTAATATATAATATCAGACACAAACAGGGATCACCAATTTGGTATGTTTATAATCAGACCAGGATCACTTTTCGTCTTCTATCTGGCAACCCCGCTGGTAAATTTGAATAAAACATCGATTTTGCGAAAATACCCAACCCCAATATCAGCCGCATGATACATAAACATACGCGTGCTTTTCTTTATGAGCAATAGATTCGAGCGGCGGTGCAATTAATCATTTCACTCATAAACTTCAATTCCCATCATGCCAATCGGAGGATCACGACGACAACGATGCTTGAACATACAAAGCAGCAGGTAAACAAGTCTGATCGAGCTGTTGTAGTGATGCTCAGGCGATTTCAACACGTTTCGCTCATTGCAGGATGACGGGGGTTTCATAACCAGGGCGCAAAGGCGATTATTTGCCCTTTTTCAATTCTAACGTTTAAAAATAGCTTGTTCGACGCTGTTTAATGGATTGCTCCAATTCTTGGCAAACTGGAAAATATCTAAACTGTGACGCTGATATTTCGCTGCGTTTGTGCAATGGTGCTCTTCAGTCGCACGGTGCGCGTACGCGCTCACAAACGGGACATTTTGGGGCACAGCTGAGAGCTTCAAAACTGCGCCTGTACACTTCATAGTGTTATTGCGATGGGACCCATCCTGCAGGAACGAACTGCGTCTGCGACACTGAAGAAGGTGCCAGGCAAGGAGAAGGTTAGAATGAAAAATGCAGAAAACACGGGGATTGTTGCCAGGTATGTCTGAATAGAGCAGTTTATAAAAAAAAAAATTGCGTCACAAATGTCTCTAAGAATATGTGCTTTATTTGCAGCAATAATAAGAGAGGAGGAAACGTGAACCAGAATAAGAAACCTCTTAAAAAAGCTGTGCCCTTGCATCCAGGGCAAGAAAAGGATCCTCTGCCCAAAGCTGAAATTGTAAGTTACAGATGCAACATTAAGATGCATCAAGCATCCTGTGTTTGGCAGCAGTTTGAATATGTTTTCATGATCTTTCAAAGGTCCAAAATGGCATTAAACCAAAGAAAGCTAAGAGTCCGACTGGTGGCACTTGCAAGTTGCGTGGGTGAGTGTTTGCTTAACATATGGAATTTAATATATGAATAACCATAAATAGTTATAAGAAAATAACTAAATGAAATGAAACAAATGTATATATGTCTCTATGGAATGCTGTCACTGTCCAATCAGAAACAAATATTCCAAAGCGATGCAAATTAGAGCTGGGTATTGACACAATTTTACAATTATGATTCAAGCTCTTGATTTGATATTTTTTATTATTTTTTAAATGGCTTTCTAGTAATAAAATTTATGTTTCTACATTGAGGAAATTTAAATTATGACTATCCCAACTTGACAGATTATTCATACACGCATTAAGACATCACTACTATATAAAAACATAACACATGTAATGTAATGCATATATTTAGCACTATATTATCTACAACATAGCTAACAATGTTCATTCCACTAGCATTTCTTTCACCTTTTCTTTAAACTGTTGTGAATATGGTTAGAAATACCTTTTCCTTTACTTGCAGTAGATTCATTTACTGACTGCACTCATAATAAAGATCTGCTCCATCACTGACATCTAGCATCTCTTCTTGTCTTATCCTACACTCTCTTCTGTCCATCTAATGAAGTGATCTGTTACTCTTTCAATGTTACAAGAATACAAATAATTTAGCATTTAAGTGAGCTGTCCAAATGAATCGAACTGCATCACAAACAACTCTAGACCTTTTCGGAAACCCATTTCACTAATTAGATGAGAAGCAAGCAATTCATTTGTGAATATTGGGTCAATCGATTCCTAATGCCTGAAATATATTCATTGTACCTTTTTAAATTGTGTAATAAAATCGAAGTCTCTATGATTTTTGTATAGGAGACATGCTGCAAATAAACTAGTGTTGTCAACCCAGCCCTAATAAATACACTAGCTAGCATCTGAAGTGGATCAAAAGCTTTCATCAAAGCTTTCCTAAAACCAAAATGCATTTATGTCTTAGGACAACTTTGATGAACTTCAAATGTTGACAACTGTAAATATCTCACTTGAATTATCACTGCAGCACACAGGGCGAATCAGACCTGAGGCCTCCACGTCCCAAACTCTCTTGTCCTGAGCGTGGACAGGAGAGACAGAAAATCCAGCTGGAGCCTCAGTCCTGTAAAGAGATAATACAGAGCCAAGTAGCCTTGGAGAAGAGCCGTCGTGCTCTATCGCTGCCCTTGGCTCCTCAGCCAGTGCTGCAGCAGTTCACCTCGCAGAAACAAATCCCAGACCTGGACTCACTCCGGCTCCTGGAGCACAAGGAGGATGACACGGACAGCGCCAGCGACCTGTCCGACTCCGAGCGGCTCCCTGTGCTGCCTTCCCCCTGCACCCCTCCTCAGCTCAACCTCCGAGCCGAGGTGATCAACTCCATGGACCTGCATCCTCACATACCTGGACCCAGGTCAGTGGAAAACGATGAAGTCCGGTACAGCTACCCAGACTTCCTGCCTCCTCCGTTCAATACCTGGAGCCTGAGGCAGCTCGCCATCTTCCTCAACACTGAAGGTAAGCGGGCTCCCCGGCCCAAACCCGTAGGGCAGCTAGAGACGTATTTAGAGCGGCTTCTTCAACTGGAGTGGCACCAGATCCAAACCATACAGGCTGAGAGCGGACGGCACATTGTTCCCATCATCCGAACAAGAAGTCATGCAGCCAGTGTCCTAGTCAACGGCAACCGGCCTAGACCTCATACTGCTCCTCCAACACGCCTCAGCTCGCCGAAAAGCTTCCGGCAGGGTCAACGAGCCTTCTTCTCTTCAGCGGCCAGCCCATCATCCACTCAGCTTTCTCGTCCCGTTTGCCCTCACTGCCACATCCGCTATCCACTCTGCAACGGGACCTGCTCTTCATACGCCTATCAGCGGCATTCCCGTCTCAGCCCCCTGCTAGAGCGCAAAGCTCCCCCTGCCAGCACCCAAAAGAGAAGCAGCAGCGAAAGCCGGGCTTCCACCTCCGAAAACCGCACCACTTCGAAAAACCAGCAACCGGTCAGTCCTCAGGCAGCAAAGGCTCACCAGAAGCACATGCAAGCTGCGGGAAACGTGCGCAGGGCATCCCAGGAACTTAACGCTAGCGGCAAAACCCATTCTTCAGTCAGGAAAGGAAAGACTGCGAGGTCAAGTGAGGCGGATAAACGGAAAGATCCACCTGGAGTAAAATGTGGAGGGGTACCTGTTGGTACGAAACGCGAAGGTGGTGGTCCAGGGAAGAAAATGGTTAAGGATGGTTTGAGAGTTGAGACGGGTGAAGTACGATTAAGATCTGGTACTAAAAGAATGGTCACCGACGGCTGCGACGCGAAAGTGACGTCAGCTACCAAGACTACCGGCAAAGTGAAAAATGCTCAGTATGCCAAGTAGTTAGTGCACCTTTCACGCAAGTTTCAGTTGCCTCAAAAACATTTCAGTTTTGCATACTGTAAAGAGCTAATTAAAACATAATATCGTCCCTGCAGTTAATTGTAGACGTTTGTGAAAAGGATACAAGTGCCGTCACATTGACAAAATTCGGTCAAAATTTCAAGGGGAAAAAAGTTTGTTGTCTGTTGTCAATAACCCACACAGAAGGCACTTCTAGCTTTCTGCCGGACAAATTTGCACAGAAGTGTGCACAGGATTACAGGGATTCCCATGAAAGTTTGCCGGACAACTGCAAATGTGACCACACTTAAAACATACGTTTAGAAATCATGCCTTTGCATCATCATATCGTTTCAGTAGAACTTTAAAGTGCATTTCTAAGATATATTTATTTTATCTGTCCAAGTACACAAAAGCAGGTTATCTTCACATACCGTACGCACAAATCCTCTATGAAATAAATGTACTTAAATCTAGTGTGCATGTACATATCTCTTATTCGAGGGAGGTATGGCTGAGAATGTCAGCGTGTGGCTTTGTCTAGTAAGCACTATTGGTCAAAGAATGTATATTTTTTGAGATGAATAATGAATGTTTTGTAATGACTGTATTTTTGTAAAGTGCTATTTACAAGGATATCTTTTCTTGTTATTTATTAAACCAATGAGTTGACATGTATTAAGTTAAATAAGAATGTTTTACCTTTGAATGTTTTGAAACTCATTACTTAGGTTTTCAAAGAGTTGGATGTAGTTGATTTGTGAATTGTTAGGATTGCTTATGGTGGTTTTGTGGTTTGTTGCTGGACAAGGATCTGAGCTGTAAACCGTTAAGATATTATGGTCAAGGTTATCTATGTTTGTTTACTTATTGATACTTCAGGTGATTTCATTGTACTTCATGTCTCTAAAAATAGCATGTTTTGTTTATTTTTACAGGAACAATGATGGTAGTGGTTTGTAGTTTTATGTACTGTAATGCATTGTCAATGCACTTGAAAATGACTTGAAAGTTGGTACAGGTTGAGGCCATACAGTACGCGGTACCACATTTTCATACTTGATGTGCTGTATGTAGCACCGTTTCATCTTGGATGTTATGTACTGTGTCAAGTTCCCTTATCAGGCAAAAACACACACAAAAAAAAAATCTTTCGTCCAATCATTGTCAGATTGTGCTTTTATTTTGCTGGGAGTTTTTGGTATAGTTGAATGCAGCTATTTTTACGAGATACAAAATAAAGTTTTCATTACATCACCAAAGCCTCTGTCTACAGTATTTATTTTAACGTGGAAATTGAAATTGTCATTAAACCAGAACAAGCACAAAAAAATTATTTTTGCCATGTCTTCTGGGTACTTAAATACTCATATTTACAATCTTCTGAATCCTTAGCTGCATATTATACCAATTGTGATTGTCATAAAGAGTTTGTCACACTAATTTGATGCCATTTGCATGTTGTCATGTCCTCTTCTGTCCTGGGAAAGGCTTTAAAAGCTGCTGAAGCTGTTTCTGGCGATCATTCACACAGCCTGTGAAATACAAAGCAAACGAACATTTGTAGTTGGAGAAGATGGTAAATGCTGCTGTAATGTGACACTTTCCACAAATAGGTGTTATGGTACAGTACATTCATTACATTTTATTTATCTTTTATACATTTTAAGTTGTGTATTTACTAGTGCTTCAAACAATTAATCACATTCAAAATAAACATTTTTGTTTACATAATATACGTGTGTGTAATTTTTTTCAAAATATATACTGTGTGTGTATTTATATACTGTATGCATAAGCAAACAACAGAACAACGTTTACGATTAATCATAAGACGGCACTAATATTTATTATTAAGGAATAGTTCACCTAAAAAATGCTTAAAATGTCCTCACCTACAGGCCATCCAAGATGTAGATATTGTTCTTCATTGTACTTGCTCACCAATGGACCCTCTGCAGTGAATGGGTGCCGTCAGAATGAGAGTCCAAACAGCTGATAAAAACATCACAGTAATCCATGTCCATGAATTCACTTCACAAGCTGCATGTCTGTAAGAATCAAATCCATCACAAAGGGGTATTAAGCTTTTATATGTATCCCTAATACTGCTTTCTCCAATTAAAAAGTTGTCTCGTGGAAATCAGGAAGTGACGGTTTATTATTTAAATGTCTTATTGATGAATTTGTATATTACAAACAAGCAGCTTTTCACTTTACATGAAGTGAATTGTTAGACTGGAGTTGTGTGGATTTCTTGTGGATTACTGGGACCCTCATTCTGATGGCACCCATTGGTGAGCAAGTTATTTAACGCTAAATTGCTCCAAACATGTTATAATCCTACAGCTTTTGGAAATTTGATTTCATTTCTGGGTGAAGTAGAATTAAAAAACTTAAAAACTGTGAATTAATATATACTTTTTGTTTAACAGGATGACATTCAAGAAATGCTACGAACTACTAAGCTCAACTAAGCACAGAAATAGGCTCGCTGAGTGTACAGCAGGCAAAGATCTCCATTGAGGCACTGCAAGACACTGACCGAGATGTGTATTTGCCACGAGGCAAGAACTACCCAGAGTCTCTAGTCCGACATCCGCATAGACAGGTCCATCGTTCCACATTAGGTCAAATCCACCAACCCTCTTCTCCTTGCCTGTCAGACTAAGCGGAAAATAAGTTTTGGACAACAGTGTCAACATACACAATCCTCCACACTCTTTCATGTATTCTTATAGTATTCTGTCAAATCATACCGGCCTTCCATGTCTACAATATGCAAGGTGTCCTCCAGCAGACTGTATTTTAGCTTATAGTCCTCCAGACTACTGGCTGTGAGGGAGGGTGAAGCGTTCACTTCAATTAGCCACCTGCATAATGACAAACTGTGCTGTCATTTTCCTAAGCCTTCTTATAAGCATCCCGTCAGACTAAGCAACTGAAAATAAAGCACTCTCACGGCTTTAAATCCTGGTCCAGTAGTATGTCATATCCGTACAACTCAAAACAGTGTTTGTCATTGATGATGGTCTTCTGAACACTAAGCAGGCTGCGAATAAATATGTTGTCAATTTCTTTAAATAGAGTCTGCACCGTCTCGAAACCATGCTTAGCGGTCAGGTACTGCCGTAGCTGCTTCATCTGCCATTTACAACCCTGAGGAGAGCGAAAGATAGATCACTGCTTATTGAAGAAGCGCATTTTCATGAACAGTAGTTCAGCAACATACCTTCTCGGGATCATAATCGGGAGCTGTTTTTTGCACAGCAACATTAGTAAGATGAACGTCTGTGTATTTCAAGGTTAAAGAGGACAAAAAGGTGAATGCAGAGAGCACTATTTGGTGTTACGGAGCGTAATATATCATAAAGGGTGTGTGCATTTCAGAACGCATGCAAAGGATACACTGATCATCTATGCTGCTAAGAGAGAACCTAGTGTTGGAGAATCGAGCAAAACCATCACGGTACAGCCAGGCCTTCAATGGAATATACTGTGAAAAACAAAAATATGCTTTTTGGCACGGTTTAAAAAATTCATCATTCACAAATTAGAAAAATGCAATAGTGATGTGAAGTATTAACAACAACATTACTGTGTGTAATACTGTGTGGTACCACTAGTAATGCAAAAATAGATCAAATAGACAAAACCACAAAACAATGAGTGACAGTTGTTATGGAAATGCATTATTAATAAACTTACGTTTAATAAGAGAGCTATTTAGTTCTGTGTAAGCCACATTTAACTACTTCATGACTTTTACTATTATAACAATCCTAATAGTCAACTATGGGAATTATTAAACAGACATATTACAATATAAAAAGTGTATTCATGATGTTGAACAATCAGGTGGTCAGAGCAAAAAGTAAATTCATAGTCTATTCATGTTGTAATTTAATTGAAATCTCATAATTGCAGTAATTCTGACCTGATGTAAATGCACCATCATTTCAGTGAAAAATAAAGCTCACCTACCGATGTTACAAGAACATAGACTCTCAAGTCAAATTTTCTCCCTGGTGATGAATATAATAACATATACATGTTACACACACACACACACACACACACACATAAACATGTGACATGTTCAGTAATAATAATAAATGTTTAACCAAATCAAATAAGTATTGAAGCCCCAAAACCAGTCATAAAAGTCCATTTTTTGAGTGAATAAATTTCATCATCTGAAAGCTGAATAAATAAGCTTTCCATTTATATATTATGTGTTTAGGATACAACCATTTGAAAATCTAGAATCTGAGGGTGCAAAAGTTGTCCAAATGAAGTTCTTAGCAATGCATATTACTAATCAAAAGTTAAGTTTTAATATATTTGTGTTGGATATTATTATGGAAATGTACAAAATATATCCTAATGATTTTAGCATTAAAAAAAAAAATCAATAATTTTGACCCATACAGTGTATTTTTGGCTACAAATATACCCCAGTGCCTTAAGAAGGGTTTTGTGTTTTCTAAGGTCACATATGTATTATATATTGCAGGTACATACCAGCTATGAGGTAGGGATTCTCAATGTAGCGCTGAGCGACATAGTTCTCCACTTGAGCCTCATCTTTCTGTTCCTCAGAGCGGGACCCATCCTAAAGCCAACAACAGCATCAGTACACAACATAAAACTTGGGATTCTTGTCAGTGTCATAAGTGTATTACCTTCCTCCAGTCTATGATATCTTTGAGTTTTCGAAACAAAAAAATTCCTTTCCCCTGTGATCTTGCCACCTGTGTTGGGAAAGTATTGTAATAATGGATGACCTGTAAACGATCAGTTTGACAGTATTGTACAACACTCACAGGCTTCATGATCCAGGTGCTCCCTGGGCTTCTCTTAAACTCCTCCACAAAGATGTGATACTCACTGGGCAGCACAAACGTACAGGGGAAAAAGTCGCATTTGGACGCCTCTAAACGCCCAGCCTCCCGCTCTAGCGTTTTTCTATATCTCTTCAGGTTTTTTACCATCAGGTTCTTACGGGTCAGCTGAAAAATGCAAATAATTCATGCCTTTTCTGTACACATTCATTCAGCTGTAATCAATAATCTGCATAAACTGTAGAGTACAGACCTCGTAGTGGTTGCGGAAGTGACATATACGCACATGTTCCTCCATGTACGAGTGATCAAAGTTCTCTCTTAGCCATCCAACATCACACCAGTTAAAGTCCCAATCGCCATCTCTGCATAGAGAGACACGAATGCATGATGCACGCATAAAACACAGGAATACACACAACGGAGGAGCACAGCACTTACTCTTTCATCTCTACCCAGCCTGGTCTCTGGTTTAGGACGTCCTGTATAGTGTTGGTCAGGCCACATCTGTACCGTATACAGCTCCTTGCCTCGCTGGGATGAAAATCAACCACATTGGAATGTTAAACTAGCTTTTATCCAACAGTTTAAAATATAAACTTCAGATAAACTGTAAAACGTACGGGTGATATGTTCAATTTTTCATAAAAGCATGAAATTTGGTACACTTGTTTAGTTTGCGGCCCTAAACAGTGCAGAAAAGCAGCTTTAGTGATTATAAAGGGAGTGCTATTTGCTTGCTTTCTGTATTCAATCTATTCACAATTTGAATAAAAGTTTGAATACATGAGTTTTGTTAACACATGTTGATTTAACCCATTTTATCTGAAATGGGTCGGGTATTGAGTTACATTAGTGTTGCTGTCAGGTAACATGTTGGGTGTTCTGTTAATGATTGTGGGAAGGTGATTCCACCAGCCAGGAAAGGTGAACAAAAATGCCTCACAAGGAATCGCTTGCTTGCAGTTCTCAGGCTTCTGGAGAGATGTAGATTCGTAAGAGTGAGGAGGAGGGTGCAGAGCCTGTGGATGTTCAGTATGCAGACATCAATGTTTTGAACTTCATGCAAGCTGCAACTGGTAGCCAGTGCTGGGAGATAAAGAGAGGCGAGACGTGGGCCCGTTTGGACTTAAGACCGCTGCACTCTGAAACATTTGTCAAGGTTTGATTGTGCATGATGGATGTCCAGCTAGAAAGAAATCACAATAGTCCAGCCTAGAAACGGCAAGGTCTTTGTTAAGTTTAGCTGTAGGTGATGTTCCTTCATCCATGCCAAGATGTTTGCCATGACGAGAGAGACGGGAGGAGTGTGGATTCATACGCAAAGCTTTATTAACAGGCATGGTCATACAGGCAGGGTCAAACAACGGTGAACAGTTATACGGAAGGCAAGAGATATGAACAGTCCTTGGAAAAGCATGGGTTGACGATCTATGAACAATATCCATGGGGGTGAGACAAGAATCCGTGGGCAAGCTAGAGTCCTTAATTATGTAAATGTTAAGGTCAGATACAGTTATTTTCTTCTTGCATAGCCGATTTCACCATTAACTCTTCACCTGAACAGTTTATGTTGTTGTATATGGTATCATTGTAATCTTTCGCCGTCAAAATATATGGTTTTATATATGCTTTTTGGTGTTACCATGTTTGGTTTAGAAGATATGAAACAAAATACATAATTTGGTTATGGTGGAATGTAAAGAAATGGCTCAGTTTCATGCTTTTATGAAAAAGTGAACAATTCGCCTTGATTTTTGCACATATCACCTGGACTATTTTAAAATGCAGTTACTACAAGCACCTGTGCACCATTGAGTGGCGTCTGTAAGATTTCTATGTCTCCATTTATAATTCTGCACTTAATCAAATTACAGGAAACCATTTTCAAATGTCTGTTTTATTGTAAAATAGGAATTTCTAAAAGCTGAATTTTTAGCATGGTCTCACCAGTCTTCAATGTCACATGGTCCTTCAGAAATCATTCTAATAAAGCCTACTGATTTGGTTTGCTGCTTAAGAAACCTTTCTTATTATTTTCAATTTTGAAATATTAGACCTATTCCGGAACCCGTGAGACAATTTGTTTATTTTTAAAACATTTTAAACGTTTTTACCGTCATTTTTTTGGCATCGTTTTAATGCATTATAGCTGAATAATAGATAATGACAAATGTCTTTAACAGATAAAATTAAATCTTACAGACGCCACATTTAAGGAAAATTGATTGATTAATTAAATGTATTAATGAATAAACGGATTAATTAATTAAACAAAACGTTAACAGACTTACCTTTCCTTCTTCTTCGGTGAAGTATAAGCCGCTTTATGCCCACCTGCCTGCTGCTGAAATAAGTTTGTCACGGTAAACATGAATGTAACTTTGGTGTTGAAAAGTTAAAATAATTATCATAACAGTAATATAATAATTATTTACAATATAATAAGAAATAATTATCAGCACTCAACCTTAGGTTTTCAAATATAGCACATATGCAATTCAGTTTTTAAAATTCACCCCGTTACCTTATTCTTAGACATTTTCGAGACTAACCGACTAGCCTGTTAACAGCCGAAGACTAGCAGCGCGAGACTAGTCCTGTAGTTTATCTGTTGTCACAGCAACCACCGAGCGGACCAATCGCTTCGCTGCATTTCGTAGTGACGTGTTGAGAGCGAACCAAACCAGAGAGCCGTTTTCCTAACACTCACTCACTGGTCGAAGATACGTCTCTGCTACACGTTCACAAATATCATGGATCTTCAATTTGATTGTAGTGGAGAAACGAGAGAATTATTGTTTGTTTACGATAGTGGACATGCTTGTTATTTGACTCGAGCTCCTTGGCGTAAACGGTATGAATGTACACTAGGTGGCGGCATAATTTAAATAAAATGATCCCCAAGTGAAACAAAAGGTTCATCTTCAATTACATGGAAGCATGAAGCTTATTACACAAAAGTGTGCCCAAACCGATGATCTGACAGCACATGCTTTTAACCATGTGACACATATAAACATGTCAAGAAGAATGAAGGCTAAATCATCTGTCAGTTGTTTTCAATCTTTTTTAAGCCCTCAGTTTTCATATCACTTGATTTAAGACATTAAGGCCTGGTTTCACAGACAGGCCTCAGACGAAGCCATGATTAGGCCATAGGTCAATTAAGTCATTTTTGTAAACATGCCTTAGAAAAAAGCAATAGTGGTGTGCATCTTAAGACGAAACAAAGGCACTGACATGGTGTAAGATCAGTCAATGCATGTTTCTTTAAGTTGAAACAGCTCAGATTTACTTTTAGTCCAGGACTAGGTTTAAGCCTTGTCTGTGAAACCAGGGGTTTAATACTTTATATAACGATTCATTATTTTAAACCGTCTTTCATGCAAGGTGAAAGTCGCTGATGCCCCCTTTTGGACCTTGATCCCTGCACAAGATCCTAAATCTTCAAAATGTTTTATTTAAATGAAAATCCAACAGAGATTCATACACCAGAACAAATAACAAATAAAAATAAAGTCTTATTTTGATACCGGGTAACTGAGATACTATTGGTTTTATTTTATTGTCATTATACTTCATACTGTTTTCATTTCAATTACCTACAATAACAAACTAAATAAAGCTCCCGATTTCACCCCAAACCCTTTAGTTCTCTTTTCACTTTAAACTCCTATAGAACCAGATCATCCGATCTTACTTTGAAGACGCATTTGATTAAAGAAATATGAAAATGCTTGATATCATTTGCCAAATGTGTAATAATTAAGAATTTCCCCTATGGTTCGTTTTGTAGTTTTCGATCGAACAGCGCTTGACCTTGTTAAGCATGGACTATGCGAGTGTGAATGTGATTGTTAAGCGAGTTGACGAATCTCCAAAGCAGGGCTGGCTGATAATGCATTGCAGCTGTACCATCCGATTCAACCTCTCAGCTCATAAAAGTTTACATCAAAACACTCTTTCTCCAGATGGACAATTATCTATAAAAACCAATCTGCCATCTCTTCAAAGAGAAGGAAAGCTCAGGGGATGTCATGTACTTCACCCGTGGATCAGCACAATCCTTAACCACATAGAGAAAGGATTACCTGTATGAGTCCGACCACGGCCAATGCCGGCCTGGTACGTTTTTCCCTCCTTCATTTCTCCTTGGGAGATATGTGAAGCAAACACACAAAGCATCTTGTTCTGTGGCGGTGGTCCAGAGTCCTCAGCGCAGAGCTTCGTAAGCATTGTTGGATTGGAAGAGGAATGTTGGCGTGGAGGGTAATTGTCTCTGAGTGGGACGATAGCGTTATGGCTGGGATATGGCGTGCAGTTTTTATCCTGACAGCTCAGCCCCAAATAGGGCAAGATCCCAGCAGGGATGAACTTCTCATGCTGTCCTGTCCAGGTTTGAGGTTGTGGTTTCGGTGCTCTGGTCAGGGAAAATGTGAGAAAAACAACCTGTGTGTCTTCTGGAGTTCAGAAAAGAAAGAATTTTTCAGCTTAGGGATATTGAATCAACCTCCGAATGCTCCCATGAAAGGCTGTGACTGATTTTTCCATTACTGCTGCAGTGTTATCAAACGCTAGGACGTGGCTCCGGGCTCCGGTATGTGTGGCCAAAACCCTCTAACCAAACTTAATGCGATTTGACTCTCTCCTTTGTGGTTGGATGGGACATCTTTACGTTTGGAGCCAGACTCTCTCCTTGAGACAGCAGTCTGAACACTTGCCAACTAATACCAATCCCTGATAAGCAGAACCAGCGTGCAGGCGTGAAAGTTGAACATGAATTTTATGTTGCATACAAACCATTTCATTTTCATTTTTTCATTGCAACCTTAATAAGATCACAACCCAAAATGAAAACAGATATTTATGTTGGGTTCTTGCCTTTTTAAATAGTGTGGTTGGGCAAATATCATAATTGAACAACTGGCTCACTTTAAATTCAGAGTCAGTATTTTTTTTAACTGTGACCACAAATTAAGAACACGTTTGTTAATTTATGTCAATGATTTACTTTTGTTTCTTGTTTTAGGTAAATAAAATAAGGGGAAGAATACGGGGCCACGGTTAACTAAAACAAGGGGAACAAAATTAATAAATCATGGCCATGAATAAACATGTTGTGGGAATAAATTCATGTCCATAACAGAGAATAGATTTGAATAAGTCTAAAACAGGGCAACGAATGAGTAAATTGTGGCCACAAATTTAATAATTCAAATAATAGTTCTTTCATGGCCACAATGTAAATCAAATCAGCATATTAGAATAATTTCTGAAGGATCATGACGCCAAAGACTGGAGAAATGATGCTAAACATTCAGCTTTGAATGTATTACATATAATATTAGTGTTTTATTAGTACTATTAATGCCTTTTTAAAGGGTTTATTTTAGTGAAGTGCTGTTTCAATACACACACACATATATACACGCAAATATTTTTGCATATTTATCCAAACCCTAAACTATAATTTTTTTTCTGTTTGTAATGCCTGTAACTTTAGTTTTTTTTCAAACCGGTATTTTAGGTTTGCCTTTGCTTAGTTAAAAACTAGCTATATTAACTTCTTTAAAATCCCTATTTTCTAATAATTTTAATTCCGCTTCCTTATTTTCAAATTTGGATTGCCCTATATGCATGTCATATCTGTATCAAATATTAATTGAAAACATGAAATCTATTAGAAATGGAAATAGTTTCATATATCAGCACATCCCAATACAAATATATATATGACTGCATAATAACTTCTCACACACATATCATGCACATGTAAATCTTGCTGATATTACAAGTAAACAGAACAGATAGACCCATACTATCCATACAACAAAACATAAATAAACTTTTAAAAAGCATTTTGGATGCTGTTTTAATAAAGTCGCATAAATTAATTGTTGCGGCATATACTAGATATTATTAAGATATAATTTAAAGTATATTCAATATACTTATACGATATACGTTACTTATCTTCATCTACCGAAAGAATGTACACATATGAGAATTATATATAGTCTTAAAAGGTAACGTATGATAATATTACGCTTGATAGAGCAATATGTGTCTCATCTTTCTGGTTGATACTTTAATATTCAGGATTTCTTTTAACTGATGCAAACTCTGCTTAAAACAGTAATTGTGAACAACTCTTCAGAGAATTGCATTCTAAAGCAGTATTCATAACCTTTATTAAAACTACGAGATTAAAGTCGAAATATAATATTTAGTATAGTGCACTTGTAAATGACCCGGATTGAGAGAAGGCCAGCAGAGATAGGCACATTTGAATATTGTTGCATCAGAGAGGCCGCTTGAGGTTACTGGGATGAGAAGAACTCGCGGAAACCGCTTAATATCAAGAATATGATATTTATTAAAGCACTGAACTTTTGATCTTAACATCAGCTCACACACTCGGTCCACATTCCTTTGGGGGGCCCTTGTGTATCTTAGCACCTCAAGCATGCATCGGAGTACCGGTGACTGGTTATAAAACCGCTCAGCTGCTTCTGGAATGAATTTGATAGCTCACGCCGCAGAGGCTGTCGATCATCAAGACAACATGCTTAATTGTCTGTGAAAGATTGCCACAAGGGGATCAAAAATTCCCTTTATGCCTAAAAGCAATTACCTTGCCATTGTTTTTAAAACGCTCCACTTGTGCAACGGTGCATGGATGAAAACAAAAGGCATGCTGGGACAGCAACTGCAAGAGGACTGTGATTGAGTTCTGTTGAAATAATCAATATATTATAGTCAAGCCCCTGTAAGGGAAACATTACAATAGACATTAACATAGTTGATAAATATGCCAAAGACTGCAGGTGTGAAAGTTTTCCTTAGTTATGCGATCACAACTGCATCCACTTTGAATTCTTGAGCTAAGCATTTTAGAAAGTTAAATGTAGAGCAGGTGTGTTAGTGGACTGTCTTTCTACTAGAAGCGTCTATGTATATGAAATATCTAAACTGTTCAAAAGTTTCACAAAAATATGAAGCTGCAAAACTATATGTTAGACCGATTTCTGAAGGATTGTGAGACTTTGAAGTAGCCTAATGATGCTAAAGATGATAGAATAAAAGACATTTTGAAAAAGACTAAACCCACATTTGCATTAAAGTTGTTTAAAGCATCGTTTAGCTGTAAACATGTATTGAAAGCACATTACTTTACACTTTGCAGGTCACACATGCCCTTAATATTTTTTATTTAAAGCAGATCGAACCTCCTTTAACTTATTACAGCCTCGACAGCACATAGCAGCTGGACTGATGATTTTTTAAAGCTGGATTTCCAATCTTCACAAATAGATGAAATATTATGCATGGCCCTATACCACACCTCACAAGATCAGATGTTTGTGTTCATGAAAGGAATGTCATTGTACCAAAGAATGTGCAGATGGTGTTCTGTTTTACAATTTCACAGGCAAAACTATAATTCATCCAGCATTTCCCGCAGTTAAAGTCGCTGAAACATTTGGGTTTTTGTAGGGTGTTGTAAAAATGTCTTTGGACTTCCATATCTGACACACACTGCTGATAGTTTGTGTAAAGAATCGTATCCACAATGCAAAACCCTATTTCCACTGCCAAAACCAAAAACTCAAGTTTCAGTAAAAGCAAAAGGAACACACCGAAAACGTTTTAGATCAGAAAGTCCAATAAATAAACTGACAAAAGTTATAAGCTGGAATAATAAAAGAGTGGCATGTGAAATTACCAGTTAATGTCATCAGATGTTAAATAAAAATAAATATTTATTTAAATAAAAAATAACAGATATAGTACATGATATATAGTATGAATGAGCATCTAATACTGTACACAACCTGTTAAATTCAACAAATAGTGTCATGTGTAAATAAACCAAACATACAGGCTGGGTCATGTGCTTTGTTATCCAACACAGTCTCACGACCAATTCATACGTATTCGTACAAGGTGGCTAATTTGTACGTCCTCACTCGTACAATTTGTCTGAAACCCCATTGAGGGTTTGGGGTTAGGTGTACGTCACTTATACAAATCGGCAAATCGTAAAATACGCACGATTTAGCAAAAATCTTATGAATTTGTACGAGTGAGGACCAAGGGGCTACCTCCCGCTCCCTCTAGTGAAACCAACACGGAAGTGATTAAAACTGCAATTCATCGACTAGCCGCTGGAGGCTGGC
>JAUMHP010000080.1:4754369-4782863 GCA_032361065.1 Enteromius trimaculatus
AAACACATATATAATGTAAAGAAAAACTTTTATTTTGGATGCGATTAATCGCGATTAATCGTTTGACAGCACTAATAATATCACATATTATTATGTTGTATAATAATAAACGTTTTTTTCATGCTAATTTATTTAAAGGAACATAATAATACTGTGGAATGCTATTACAATATAAAACAAGTGCACTCTATTTTACTCTTATTTTATACAGAAATATATTCTATATTTTAATATATTTTTAAAGTCTAATTTATTCCTGTGATGTGAAGCTGAGTTTGCAGCACCATTACTCCAGTTTTCTGTGTATATTAATATCATATTATACAGCAAACAGTAATTTAACAGTTAACAGAAGACTGTAATACTTTCAGGATTCTTTAGCCGTTTATACTGAATAGAAATATATACATATTATACATAAAATAATAAATTGTCATTTTTGATGAATTTAACATCCTTTCTGAATAAAAGTATTTATTTATTTAAAAACAACGCATCATTTTAAGATTCGGTTCTTGCTATTAACAAACCAATAACTATTTACTTATCACAATAAGCTCCTAATTGCTGCTTATTAATAGTTAGTTTTGACACTCGTGTCATTTCAAACCTGTGAGAGTTTCTTTCTACTGCTGAACATAGAAGATATTATTAAATGTTGGTCATGTTGGTTACAATTGACTTTCATTATCAAAACAAAACAGCGAGACATTTTTCAAAATATTATCCTTTCTGTTGCCCAGTAAAAAGGTGAAAAATTCCTTTAACACCTGAAACGTGGTGGCGTATGTTATGGTTTTAATATTGTACAAGCACTAAAATAAACCCAAAATGAAAGAAACCTGTTGTATTTAAAAGAAAGCTGGAATTGCATTGACAATTGGAGACAAATCATAAGAGTCAACAATCTTTCTGCAGTCTCATCTGGGAAAGCTTCCATGCACTTTATATCAGCTTCTCTCTGATCTCCAGCCACTCTCTTTCTGAACGCATGCCTCGCGTCTCACATCACAAGTGTTTGCTCTCATGTTGACCATTTGGTTTCAGTGTGGAGCCAAGGGTCTGAGCTAAATTCCTGTCATTATCAATGGTGAGTGATGTGCCACAGCACATTATAAGTCATAGTTTAAATAGCTCAGCGTCAATCTGAATCACTCTACTGAAAGTCCTGTGGAGATCCCATGTATTTGGCTAAATAGCGATAACTCATTCAGGGTTGTCATATTTGTACTACTTAGTGTATCAATATATCAAAATGAAATGCATCTATGCTCATAAAATATTATTTATTTTGTGTTTGCTCGCTATGGAATAAATCTGACGATATTCATGTTTGTTGGGGATAACCTCATTTCAATAGTTACCAAATGGGCTCCGAGGTTTATGTTTTTATTGTATATACACTGTTTGTGCTGGCTGTGATAAAGCGTGATCTGATTCAAACCCTCATTTTCGAGAATCCTGTGCTTCTATTGCATCAGCACCATGGACAGTAACCATCACCATGGAAACACAGTCACATAAAATACACTTACTGTAAGTGTATAAAGAATAGACAATGACACCTAATAAATCATATGATATTGTCATACAGTATATGGTATTCATATATGTCATATGATATTGTAATGATATATATAGATATTTATATCTATATCTCTATCTATCAATATACACACACACATATGTAGGAGTACGGCTGTACTCAGGCTGACCTGAAATTTTCCCCGCAAACATTTCAGAAGTAAATGATTATCCCCTTGTCTCACATATCTGTTGACTGAACCAGCCATGCTATTAATTATGAATTTATCTTTTCCATGGCAAAGTCAATAAATATTACACAAAATAGAAACATCATAAAGAACTAAACTAAAAAAAAAAACTTTTCCAGTACTCACAAAACTGAACTATTTTAAATAACAGTTGTGTAAACCAATTTGAGAGAAGGGCGAGATGGGCTGTAGTCGTACTTGGGCTGATAATTCTGTATAAATTAGCATATATGAATATCATATATATGCTCCTCATATTGTACGTAGAGTTAACACACATATACATATATATATACATACACATATACATATACATATACATATATGTTATAACAACATATTAATGTCTTATTCTGCAAGACCCAATTTTTTTGGCTGTTTTTAGCCTTTATTAGATAGGACAGATCGAAGTTGACAGGAAGTGAATTGGCAGAGCGAGAGAGGAATGGATTCAGGAAAGGTCTGCAAGCCTGGGACACGGACTCGTGACGTCTGAAACGCAGCGGCGCTATGTGTCGACGCACTGCCCACGGGGCTACAGGCACTTAATAAGCAGTAATATAATTATATTGAGACAAAACACATTGTTAATAGATAAGAACTGGACTCTAACCTAAAGTGACCAAAATAATTAATGTGGTTATCTATTATTTATTTGAAATAATAATAATAATAATAATAATAATAATAATAATAATAGTAACAATAAAGAAAAACATTTCATGTCTACTCTTGTACCATTAACTTGTTGAAGTTGATATAGGATCTAAAAATTAATTAGTAACAAATATATACAGTGTTTTATTTTAAATAATAGTTGTTTGTATTTTGATGTTAATTTAAGATTTTTTTGTTGTCGGTTTTAAAGCCTCTTGTTTATCAAGGCTGCAATTATTTGATCCAGTAAAATCACTAATATTGCGAGCTCACGTGATTCTACAGAAATCAATCTAATTTGCGGATCAAAAAACATTTCTTATTATTGTTTGTATGAAACTGTTGTGATCAGTTTTTTTCTTTTCAGGATCATAAATAAAACACTCTAAAGAACAGCATGTATCAGAAATAACTTCTAAACATTGAGTTAGGTTTTTGCCATTTTTGGGAGTAATAAATAAAATTAGAATTGATGTATTTAACTATAAATTAAACAGATTAGTACTTTCACTCATCTCTTTTTAGCATCTCATCAGTGGACAAATCAAGCATGAACTGCAGAAGATCTTAGGAATGACAATGAATGTACTCACTGTGGGGTGTTGATCCAGATGATGCCCAAGTGACAGTAATAAACACACTCCCTGTCCCTAAAAGAGTAGCAAGTGCAGCGCTTGGCTCTTGTGTGGCTGTGTGACGCTGAAATGAGCTCTGCTTTTGTCTGACGATGTAAGACACTGTTCGAATCATCAGAGAAACCTGGAGATGATTGCAGGTCTCCTGTCTGGGATAATGATGCACCTTGAATTTAAACAATAATTCATTATTATTAAAAGGACATAGCTATAATGTCAATTAGCACAGATCTGGTGTGGACTTAATATATTAATGAGCTATGAAACCTTTTTTAGGATTATTTTTGTGATTTTTGTTTTTGCGTAAGCATTTTTATTTTTATTGTTATTAGATCCTCTTTATTGATTACATAATGCAATACAGTTTTAAAGTTTCACTGCATAGAAATCGTATTCTTACTAATAATGTTATAATAAAACAATGTATTAGTCTATTATTATTATTATTTTATATAAAAACAACAACAGCAACACTTTTATCTGATTTAGTATTCTACAATTATTAAAATAAATACTTTCTATGGTGACAGTGACTGTCTATGGTTGTACTTAATACTCATACTAATACTACTTTCATACTATTTATTATTTTACTATAATAATTATTTCCATGGTGACAGCGACTGTCCATATATAGGCTTAGTAATCATGATCATCAAGGTTTCATTAATTAACAATAAGCACCACATTGTGTTTACACTATTAATTTTTGCTAATGTATAATTAATGTATATACAACTGATCATTTTAGTTCAGTTGTTCATTAAATAACATTAACCCATACATCTTTGGATTTTAAATTTGCAAAAACAGATAACTTTCAAAAATAAAGTTTTTTATTATGTTACTGTACTTTTTTGTGTTAGTTTTTTTTTAACCTGACTGCAGTTAGATTGAAAATAATTGCAATGCATTACAAAAAAAAAAAATAAAAAAAAATAATAATACGTAAAGAATTTTTGCTTGATTTCCATGATAATAGGCTAAAGTCAGTTACATTAAATTACATTAAAAAAAAAATAAAGCCATCATTTATTCTGCCTTATGACCTGGTTATGTTCTTTTCAGATATTTAATTAGGCTACCAATTAGCTACATAACACTGGCTAATGAAGAAAGTCGTAAAAATTGAATGATAATAAAATGCGTAGGATAAGCATACCTTAAAACTGGTCAAATAACGAACTATTAATGGCTCCTATAAACTATAAACCCACTTAAACTCACAAGAGTTCAAACTGCTTCAGTCTAGTTTGAGCACTTACCCACGGTCAAAATGTTTAACAAACTCACAGCTAACAAAAGAGCATCAGGAAACAGTTTTGCCATTTTTTTTTTTTTTTTTACCGTAGTCCTTATCGAGCGCGCGAGCAATATTTACACTAAGAAGTTACCCGACGCGGTATCCGAGTTTCTGAATGAAAAATGTCTTCCAAAACAATTCCACTTAAGTCCACAAACCAATTCTGAGCATCATCTTCTTGCTCTGTTAAAGGAGAATGAGATTTTGTTTCACGGTGAGACAAATTGTATATTTATATCGCGCGCTGACACCACCCACTGCTGAGCGCGCGCTCACGTGCACGAGCTGTAGTTTGAGAGGAATGAGCGACTCAAGCTTGACAGATCATGTCAGCATGACAATACAGAAATAGCGTACTGAGGAATTTGGACACGTCTTTATTGTTTCGCCTTTTATGTATAGCCTACATCTTAAAACAGTTAATTACGATCCATAGTTTTTTTCTACTTCAGGAATTTTAGCAAATCTTTCTCAGAGTTGAGGAATTCGCTCATGTTGATGTACCTAGTCCATAATTTATTATTTTACCTTCATAGCTGGAAGACATTATGGTTGGCCTCTTTATAAATCCAAGCATATGGTTTTGGGAACCTCAAGTTTACAGTTGTGGCATTTAAATACCCTCACTTTTAAATTGCAATGATCCTGTTTGCACATTGACCTTTTTTCTTATGGCAATCTTAGTTATAATGTGGCATAAGGCATTTTATAAGGTTTTAGAAGGTAGTAAAGAGGACAAGAATTCAGTTTTCTTTACAACAATGTAATTTCCTACTACATTGTTGCTTTTATTATTTAGATGAATAAAAACCTACTTTACTGCTTGTCGGTCGTGAAAACCAATACATTTATTGGTACGATACAGTGATGTTAAATATGTACTTGTATACTTGAATAAAACAGACTATTATTAAACTATATTAAATGAATAGTTCACCCAAAAATTAAAATGAGCTGAAAATGTACTTCCCCCAGGCCATTAAAGAAGTTGATGTGTTAGTTTCTTCTTAGGAACAGACTTGGATAAATTTAGTATTAGCCAGTGGATCCTCTGCAGTGAGTGGGTACAGTCAAAAAAGTCCAAACAGCTGATAATTAAAAAAAATAAAATAAAAAACCTTACAGTAATCCACAGATCTCCAGTCTATTAACATACTGTGAAGAAAAAAAATATTATTTGTAAACTGATGTTTATAAGAAATCCATCAAGATTTTTTTTTTTACTTTAAACCGTTGCTTTTGGCAAAAATGGTCCACTATCAATAATATAAATTTTCTTCAGTGGACTCTCATTCTGACGGCACCCATTCACTGCAAATATAGTGTCCATTGGTGAGCATGTATATTATTTATCCAAATCTGGTTTGATTAAACAAAAAAACACAATTATACTTTTAGTACATTGCATTTGAATGTCTTATACACACACACACACACACACACACACACACAGACCTAAATCAGAAGCTTCTATGTAGAATGCTAAAGGGTGAAAACCTTTTTCCTTTAACCCACAAGGCACTATAGAGTCACTTCAAAGCATATAAACATTTAGACTGCCCACCTCTGTTGTCCTGTTGACCTCAATTTCCTCTTCGGTGTAGAGTTTGATGGCCAATATCCCTCAGAGAATGTCAAGGCCTTTATAAATCTCTTCAGGGTCTGGTGGTGTTATCACCTAAACTTTAGTCATTTTGGTCACATCATAAAATGCAAGACACTAGTGTGATATTTAGTTCAAAATGTACACAAAAAAAAAAGTTACACAACATCATTTTTACATTCTGCGTTTATCCAATGTTCTATCCCCAACTGATAAAATAGTCTATTAAGTAGATGTGCTATTATTTTAATCCAAAATGACACATTGGCTTATCTGAATTTCATAAGGGTCTTTGGCAGAAGCTGTATTTGGGCATGAGATATGCCTATCCCTGACAATAAATCAAACCCACAAACATCAGGGCGTTTCCCCATCCAGCACCCCAGCTAACTGCAGTGGAGAAAGAGGAATTCTACACCAATTATACTGGGGGGAAAAGGAACTGAAACAATTCACTCACAAGAATCTCTCATTTTTGTGGACAGTGGGAAAGTGTTTCATATCAGTTGCTATAATTTTGCAATTACAGCAAAGCAATTGTAATTCAGAAATACTAGCTATGCATTAAATGCAGATCAAATGTTATATTAATGTAACCACTTTATGTTGTACCCATTAAAAGCTGATGTTGGACATTTGATAAATTGCTATATCCTTAGTGGATATAATTTCCAAATATGCTTATCTAACAACACACAACATTTTCATAAGCACCTAGTTATTATGATGAAAAATATTTTTGGAGCCAAACTCCTAGGGACATTTATGCATGAGCTGCCTGGAGGTTTGAGTATTTAAGAAGCTCTACCTCAAAAGCCACTAAGTAAATGCAAGGAAAATATATGTTACATCAGTATTCAAACATATGTGTATGCACAAAGCAAACACAGTTTGATTGTACAGCCAAGTAAAACAACACAGACTTGAAGCATTGCCCAGAACCAGCTGTGAAACCGTGCAAAAAAAATCTCAAGTTTAAATCACTTTCCTAAACCCTACCATTGCAGGACTTGTAATAAATATACAGTGGGTACGGAAAGTATTCAGACCCCCTTCAATTTTTCACTCTTTGTTATATTGCAGCCATTTGGTAAAATCATTTAAGTTCATTTTTTCCCCCTCATTAATGTAACACAGCACCCCATATTGACAGAAAAACACAGAATTGTTGACATTTTTGCGGATTTATTAAAGAAGAATAACTGAAATATCACATGGTCCTAAGTATTCAGACCCTTTGCTCAGTATTTAGTGGAAGCACTCTTTTGATCGAATATACTCATGAGTCGTTTTGGGAAAGATGCAACAAGTTATTCACAGCTGGATTTGGGAATCCTCTGCCATTCCTCCTTGCAGATCCTCTCCAGTTCTGTCAGGTTGGATGGTAAACAGCCATTTTTAGGTCTCTCCAGAGATGCTCAATTGGGTTTAAGTCAGGGCTCTGGCTGGGCCAATCAAGAACAGTCACAGAGTTGTTAAGTTGTGAAGCCACTCCTTCATTATTTCAGCTGTGCTTAGGCTCATTGTCTTGTTGAAAGGTAAACCTTTGGCCCAGTCTGAGGTCCTGAGCACTCTGGAGAAGTTTTTGGTCCAGGATATCCCTGTAGTTGTTCGCATTCATCTTTCTTTTGACTGCAACCAGTCGTCCTGTCCCTGCAGCTGAAAAACCAACACAGTCTCACTCCAACTCGTCACATTTTGATGCTTGGTCAAAACAGTTTTGCGTCGTTTTATGATTCTCAAGGTTCCCCCGTTTCAGACACATTGCTACGTGAGGGGTCCTCCGTTGTTTTAAATAGGAAACCCTTAGCGTCAATATACTGGTGCAGTATTTTTATTTTATCGTCATAATTAAAAGATATATTGGGTAAAAACATTAGTATTATTGCATATATGTAGGGGTGTGATTTTTCAACAAACAGTGAAAACACTTAAAATGATATTTACACCTTTATGAGCACAAAACCCAAACCCTGCCCCTAAACCTACCATCTGTCAATAAAACACAAGATATAGCAGGCAGATACGACCACCGTCATCATTTAATTAAAATATATTAATATTCCAAGTCTTTTGATTCAAAACGATTGATTTGTGAGAACAATAGACGCTATCTCAGTCTTCCGTGTACTTCTTGCGATTTCAAAAAACGCTGCTTCAAGAATCCTTACGTCAGCGTTGGTTGTGAAATGTCATTGGCTCTTGCATGTCTCGTGACCGATTGCGTCATGCTGTTGTGAAATACTATTGGCTCTTGTGTATCTTATGACCGATTGCATCATGCTACCAGACACGAGTATGTTTCCTGAATGAGATGACCGTTGATGACAGCGAGAATTTTACTCTCTTCTTCGCATAAAGACTTTGTATGGTTTCAGAAGACTTGGAATGTGACACGAGTTGTTAATAATGTATTATACTACTTGTTTATGATTAGTTTGTGCAATAAATACCTGTACAGTAACGGCATTTGCCTGACTGTGTGTGTGTGTGTGTGTTTATATTGTTCAGAGGTGGGTAGGTTTAGTGTAGGGGTGGGGCTGGGTGCTCCAATAAAACAAAAAAATATATTATAAAATTTATATATGCATACAAACCATTACATTAAGCCAAACAACGTAGGACCCCTCATGTCGAAAAGTGCCTAAAAAGTAGGGCTGGGGTTAAGCAATTATTTTCAAAACCATTAATCGAATGGTCGACTATTCTAATGACTAATTAGATGATTTATCTAACTATTATTTTTCTGTTGCATGATTAAAAAAAACAAACAAAATCACTTATTGCCCCTAAAGATGAAATAGATTACTTTATTATTCAAAAGTATCCAAAGCCAAACATCTAACAGCAGCATTATACAAAACGATTTTGTTAAACAAAACTCTTTTACAGTACCAATAACTCAAGCTTGAAGGGTTTTTCTCGTTCTGCATTGGCCAATGTAACCCCAACCCGAGAACTTAAGCTCTGTATTCACTGTATTGATCGATGTGCGTTCAGTGTATACAGGATATGAGCTATAACGTATTCACTTATTATAAGCTTGTCTGCCCGCTGTCATCTGGCCCGGCCGCGAGCACAGGCTACACGTCTTAAAGTGAAAGGACGATAATGTGCTTATGAGACCGGAGCGTCCTCGGGTTTCCTCTAGGTCCGCTGTCAGGCTTTATTGTTCTGCACTCGCAGCATGACGGGACTGAACAGTGTTCCCATGGTGTCTTAGCAGACGCAGTACGAGTGAAAGTGTTATCACTAGGTTACTCTCATAACCCAGGTTCCCTGAAACACGGGAATGAGTACTGCGTCCTTTGCCGTGCTGCAAGTGTTCGGTTCTTCAGTCGAGGATGAGGTAACCTGAAGAAGGCTGTGCGCTGCCCGCTTATATATACACACGTGTGGACACGCCCCCTCAGGCAAGCTTCCGCGGGAGCCACCATTGCAGTTATCACTGTGTGATTGAATAGGCTTCAGTTAGACTACTGTTAAAAGCGCTATATAAATAAAAAAAAGTTGGTGTGATGTGTCGACTACTGGATTTTTTTAGATTCGATTCGTCAACGTCATCGACGCATCGCTGCAGGCCAACTAAAAAGGGGTACCTTGAACATCAAAAAAACGACACAAAACTGTTTTGACCAAGCGTCAAAATGTGACGAGTTGGAGTGAGACCGTGTTGGAAAAACACCCCCACAGCATGATGCTTCACTCTGTATTCGACAGGGGATGAGCAGTGCCTGGTTTTCTCCACACATACCGCTTAGAATTAAAGGCTAAAAAGTTCTACCTTGGTCTCATCAGACCAGAGAATCTTATTTCTCACCATCTTGGAGTCCTTGAGGTGTTTTTTTAGCAAACTCCATGCAGGCTTTAATGTGTCTTGCACTGAGGAGAGGCTTCTGTCGGGACACTCTGCCATAAAGCCCAGACTGGTGGAGGACTGCAGTGATGTTGACTTTCTACAACTTCCTCCCATCTCCCGACTGCATCTCTGGAGCTCAGCCACAGTGATCTTTGGGTTCCTCTTTACCTCTCTCACCAAGGCTCTTCTCCCGCGATAGCTCAGTTTGGCTGGACGGCCAGCTTTAGGAAGGGTTCTGGTCGACCCAAACGTCTTCCATTTAAGGAATATGGAGGCCACTTTGAAGAACCTTAAGTGCAGCAGAAATTTTTTTGTAACCTTGGCCAGATCTGTGCCTTTTCAAAATTCTGTCTCTGAGCACTTCAGGCAGTTCCTTTGCCCTCATGATTTTCATTTGCTCTGACATGCATTGTGAGCTGTAAGGTCTTATATAGACAGGTGTGTGGCTTTCCATATCAAGTCCAATCAGTATAATCATTGAGCTGGACTCAAATGAAGGTGTAGATCCATCTCAAGGATGATCAGAAGAAATGGACAGCACCTGACTTAAATATATGAATGTCAAAGCACCCCTGCTCTACAGTCTCTATAAAAAGCATTCTTTAACATAATGAGTAACCTAAGCTCCAGATTGTTTAAAATGCAGCCAAGGTTCAGAAAACATAAGGCCTAATGAGAGTCAGTATTATCATCACTTAACTACGTTAGACATAAAACTAATGATTTACTGCTGGGTATTTTGCAAGGATCTATTTATGGAACTGCTATACATTTTTTTTTTTTAAGCACACAAAATTCACGTGAATTTAATCAAATTAAAGCGGGTAGATTCAGATAGATGGATTGTGTCTGTCTAAAAAGTAACATGTTGCCTGTGTTCTCACTGAAAAAGAAAACGGACCAAAAAGCGTGAAAGCCTTTTATTACTGAATCATTCCCGAGGAAATCTAGCTGACTGATCTGAAATGAAGCCATCCAAATATGTGAATGAACTTAAACAACAAACCACCTTCCTGTGCAAGAAAGCTGATCAACTGAAAAGCCTCTGTGACCTGAATGTTTTTTTCATAGCTTTTATAGCAGCATTACAAAAGAAGTTTCAGTGGAGTGGATGCAAGTGGATGAGTGTGTTGAAAAAGCTTTGTGTGCTTCTCATATGGTCCTTTTCAGTGAGAGGTCTGAAAGTCGTTGAGTTGGTGGTGGCAATTTGCACAACTAGATGCCCTTTGTTGGCATTTGTATGCATTGTTCTACATCCCCTTATACGCAGAGCATTCAGGGTGAGTGTTTGAAAAAATTGCATCACTTCTCTTTCTCTATTGAGCTTGAAATCAAGCAGGCATCTGGGGTACACTCAAGTTCTGCTTCAATTCATTAAAAAGAAATACATCAATATAGACTTGAAATTGCATCCAAGACACTGGAGAGCACTCAGGATGGTGAGATTCAAGGCACTGGCAGACAAAATAGACCTGATTACTTCATTATGCTGGACGCTTTCATTCCCAGATGGTTCACAGACCAGGGCTTAATATTTTACAGTTTATAATCCTTTATAAAATTTTTCTCTGGTGGAAGTGTCATTGAATTTTGATTAATAACACTCAATTTGAACAATTTCAATCGTGCATTAAACAGAGTTTTAAACACACCACGCACTGATATATTTGAATACTCCTGCCTGATCATAACACCTCTGCCAGCACACACATTCAGGGAAGATACCGCTAGAATGCATCAAACGCATCTATGCAGATCTTACATGATGACCCTGACCTTCATGGGCTACATTCCTAAGACTTCTAAACAGGCTCATGTAACGCTTGCCACTTCCTGTTTAATGAAACACATACCTGAGGGATTATCTGCCTATTAAATGACCCTTCTATGATCTGTATTATGCCCCTAAAGTGACATTTGTATTCCAAAAAAAATTGCGCATGCACGAGAAACATCTGTAGTTACTACATACACATGTAAACAATCAGATGTTCTCAAATTTTTGATTCATAGCCTATAAGCTATAGCTGTGTCTCAGTTTGTCGACTGTGTCAGTGCTAACTTACAACTAATTCATGTATTTTATACGAGGTGGATTTTTTTTTTTTACGAATTCGTACGACCTCACTTATTTGTCTAAACCTCAGTGACAGGTAGCTTAAGAGGCGGGGTTAGGTGCAGGTCATTCGGACCAATTCATACAAATTGGTAAATGGTAAAATACGTATGACTTAGCAGAATTCTTGTGAATTTTATTGAGTGAGGTTGTACCACGGAATGATTCTAGACTCAAAATGATTAATAGATGCACAAACAATCACACAAATACCTTTCAATTTGAGTATGTGGATATTCTGGATTAAATGCTTGTACAGCAATTTCTACAAATAAAGACACGTTTGTGAATAAAACTGGTCTGTTCTTCATAAATTGCGCATGCAAAAAGGAATCGGTGCATTTGTGAATCAGGTGACAAGTTCATTTATTGACGTTTTGTTCGAGTCGATCTTGTTCGGTTCATTTGGATTTTGAGACTTCGTTTTCGCATTTTTACAGCTTTTCACAACACACACAACCTACAAACAAGGCTCACTGAAATTCATTAACGTGTGGACAATTTGGAAAAATTAGCAAATGCGTATTTCTACACTGAAACAAATTGTTCAACTGGTGTCCTTTTTGAACTCCAGTTGAACATTTCTTTTTGCATGCGCAATTTATGATATTAATGTAGAATAGACCAGTTTTATTCGCAAACATGTCTTTATTTGTACAAACCACAAGTGTAGCAGTTGTTCCTCTGCGTCGTGTTGATTTTTATTTAAATAAATAATTTCACACACACATCTGATTTAATAGTTGTGCCTCTTTCTCCTTTGATTAAAAAAACCCCACAACAACATACACGCAGTTATCGGCTCTGCATTGCCTGTTAACCACAATGGATATGTTAAATGCACCCGGAAGTTAATTTCTGAATACACAGCATCTGACTTTGTCAACAAAGCATCCATTATCTTCATAAAATCGAATATATCTCTATCTAAACATATAAATCTTTGTAGATCATTAAACACATTACAAGCCGCTTAGCCGCTAACACATCTTTCGCACGTGCTGCACACACAGCGCCGTCATTACACGCAGCTCACGATTCACCCGATAACAGCAACTTCATTTAACATATTACTAACTCGACATCACGTAAGAGTGAATACATTCTCACATTTGAACTTTTAAACATGAAGTGAACACTTAGAAAACTTAATATACATGAACTGAAGAGAGCTCATGAAATCGTACCTCTCTAATGGCATCACCGGAAAGAGGAGGAGCCTCCATTGCGCTGCGAATCTGCCATTTCCTTCTCTCTGTGAGAATCACCTCTGATAAGAGCGCACAACCTTCTTTCAAAATAAAGCACCCCATAACAAATAATTAAAATAAAATAAATAAATAAATCATAAATAAATTTAATTAATAATCTGGTGTAACAACATTTCCCTGCTACACAAGCATTTAATCCTGAACGTCCACATATTTAAATTGAAAGGTATTTGTGTGTTTGTAATAAGAAGCATGCATTAAATTTATGAAGCGCATGGATAATTGTGTGTGCATCTATAAATCATTTTGAGTCTAAAATCATTCCATATTGTACAATTTGGTACGAATTAGCCACCTTGTCAAATACGTGCAAATTGCATGAGATCGGACTGGCTGTGCCCTGCAGAGGTCGCATTTGAAGCATAGGACATTGTCTCATTTAAAAAAAAAAAGTAACCTAAAATGCAAAGTAAAAAATAAATTACAATATTTTACCTCTCACCTTGAATAACAGTCAATTTGATTACGGTTAGCCTACTTTTCTTGAATAAGATAAAATACTTAATTAAAATATTTATTCACTTTCTTCTTTCAGACGAACACAGTTGGGAGCTTTTTAAAAAAATGTATCCTATTTTGATAGCGGCCTTTATTTTGAAGCTCTGTAAATCGGAAAATTATCCGCAAGTACTGCGACGTAAATATTTTTCTTATAAAAACCCATGGATCTGCTTTGTAGTTTATGGTGTAATTTTCAACTATGGTGTAATTTCAAAATAACAGCTGAGCCCAAGATTCCATTACTTATTACAAAACATCATTTTTGATCAAGTAACAAAGGAAATTTGAGTTACTTTATTAAAATCTTAATTTATTACAACCTATGTGTAGCTGAGTATTAAAAGAGAGAGATTATCTCTGAGAAAGTGTGATTACCTGCAGATCAAACATTAAAAAAAATATGTTTACATTGTTTTCTATTATGATATCACTTTGTTGTCTTGTAATGGATTAGTGTTTGCTGGTTGTTCCCAGTGTTGTCTAACAAGTTTTGTAAGCATTAACAACAACAACAATTATGAAGCCATTATTATATATAAATAAAACCATGCAGTTAAAGAATACAAGTTGACACAAAGTGGTTTCAAGTTTAAAAATTAAGTGATTGATTTATTTCTTACAAATATGCATATTTTCACTTCACAAGTCTCTAAGGATTATTGTGACGTTTTTATAAGCTTTTTGGACTCTTGTTCTGACGCCACCCATTCACTGCAGAGTGAACAAGTGATGCAATGCTACATTTTTCCATATCTGTTCAGGTGAAGTAAAACATCTATAGCTTTGAGGATAAGTGAATTTTAAGCATATTTTCAATTTTGCAGTAAGCTATTCCTTTAATATAAACAGGTAATTGTTACAGTTTTGTCAGATGAAGTCAAGCAAAATGTATTCTTGCAATTTGAATTAATTGCATTTAAATAAAAATCATGCAGACAGTAACATTTCATTGAATTCAACGAAAATCAATTTTTCACACACTCATCCAGCATGATATTCTCAAGAGGAAAATTTGCAATATCATTTTAACGCAGCAAGAATAATGCAATGAAACAGAAACAGTGGAGAAAATGAAACAGAATCTCATTACTAAAACAACTCAATGACACAGTCCTGTCCACATCTGACTGGTTGTTATATTTGTCCTGCCTTTAAAGTTAGACAAATTCCCCCATTTTCTTCCAATATGAACAATGAGTAAGATGTTTTATCTTTGTATGAGACACACCTCCCTCCCCCAATCCAATCCTTAAACCAGCACTTCCTCTGTTACTGTGACCTTACAGATAACAATTCTCGTTGTATCAGGGAAAGTGTTGAATCACTTGATCTGGTTTTCCATCAAGCCACAGATTTAATATCATGGTGACTCATGCAAAAGTGCATTTTGATGTAGAAATATTTCCATAGGCCCCGCAATATGCTAAACTATCATCCTTACACTGGCTGAAAAGAAACAGTGACATTTTTTTTTTTCTTTTTAATGTCTTGAAATGTTTATCAACGTTTTGCGCTCTCGTTATTTAAAACAAACCATATTTATCTTGAAAAGGAATCCATATTTAGTATGATCAGGGTTGTATATTTATTTAACTTTGCATACACCCTTAAAAGAAAAGGTTCAAAAATGAGGTTTTGAACTTTTTTGAAAAGGCTCTAATTAGAAACTTTACTTGATGGTGCATTAATGACTCCTTTTTTAGATTAATTATTATTATTTATGCTATTATTATTATTATTATATATTACTAATTCAATTTCACTATATAGACAGAACACCATTATTATGTTTAATTTATAAATATTTATTACAAACAAACCAACAAACATAAATAAATCAATACAATGCATTTCTATTTCTAAGACCATTGTGGGAGGGATATTATTTTTGGCATCATTCAATGAATGTCAGGTTGTGTCTTAAATTTGAAGCATATTCAGTGTTGAAGATGAAGTGTAGAGCTGTGTTCACATCGTCTATTTCATAGACCACCTTCCATCATTATTTCTAGAAGAGACACTGCATCCAAGACGTGTCCCTTTTTTGCAAACAGCACAGGTTTGGGTATGTATAATTCCTAAACACGGAGAAAATAATGTTAGACTTTAACAATATTTATTAGTTAAAGCTTTTTTTTTTTTTTTTAAGATGAAAGAAAATGAGTCAGTAATAAATATGTAACTTTTTTGCACCTGTCACAATGTAATACAGGCTTTGAAAGGAAAGATAAGGCAGTGTAAACGACCATGTCCTTATAAAAAAAACCTAAGGGTGGCAAGTGGTCATGAAAAACTAAACTAAGCAAATGAGCAACAACCTGCAACAATTTCAATTTGTTTCCTCAACATTATTCAAAGATGATCTTTCTTCTTCTTCATTTGTTATTAAGCACACTCTGCCAGTTTTTTTTACCCCTCATCATTCTCTAAAATTTTAAACTTACTGGTTCATGAAGGAATCTTTACTATGCGGGGTTCTAATATGAACTTTTTACCACAACAAAGGTTCTAAACGTAACCAGTGGATCATTATAGATACTTTTTGATACTGTAGCTGGAATTTCAAATTTGCACTTTAAAGTTCTTTTTTGAACTCCAAAGGTTCAATCTCTTCTACGTGTGTACTTTTATCCATAGCTTGCAGGACATCTCACGCAACCTGCTCGTGTTGCCATCTGCCTCACCTGGCTATAGCTTCTACAAAATGTCAAATGAATTTGTATCAAAATACCATCGGATGCTTCTGACATCAGCAATAATATGCTACGTTTGTTCTCCTCCGTTTTAAAGCCTCCTAAACAAATTTATTTTATGCACATGGTTAGCTGAATTTTGTTATTTGCATCCAGCATCATTCTCCCTGCTGTGCTCATACTGTGGTCGCAGCTTCCCATTTTAGGTGGCTTTTGAGTAATGTTAAGATGTTATGACAAACATCTCACGGTCCTGGTCTCTTTTCCCCAACTATCTGATTTTATCTAACATGACAAATTAACTTTTTGTGACATTCTCTCCAAACCACAAAGGACTGAAAACAAGGGTGTTGTTTTCCAGTAAAACACACATAATGATGGTAATTACTCGAAAGATAATAGTTTTCCCACATATTCTGTTCAAATGGGAGTAGCGGATCTCAAATCAAGCTGTGAACAAAACACAAAAGCCTGTGAATAAACCAGGGTCAGAAAAAAATAATGCTGCCATCCTCTGGTTGAAATATTAATCGCAACAGTCCCAGCACATTTATTACACAAGGTGCTTTCATTATTCCTCTCTCTGTTCTTGATTTCTCATTTGGTGAGAGTTCTTAGTGTTTCTTGACAAAAAACCGAAACATCTTCTATTTCTTGTGAATAATGGCCTTACGCATGACCATACGCACACTTGTGTATATAAGGCCTGTCATTGGAACACTCTGCTGTAATTTTCTCAGCATGCGCACTCATTTCCTGTGCTGTAATTACAAATGCACTCCCACCACAGAGCACATTTCCCATCAGACAACAACCTCACTGTTTAATAGGGCTGAATATGCAATAATACTCCAGAAATAACTGCAATTATTTGTATGGATAAAAAAAATACTTTTCAGGTTATAACTTTAGAGCCCAACCAGATTTTAAACTTTTATTTAAAAGAATGAGAAATAAGAATTCAGGCAGCAGGCCTTCAGTTAACACCACAGTGATTGAATGGATGTCTAATAACTCTGTGATTACATTGGGTTTCATCAGCAGTGCATTTAAGATTGTTCCCTTAATTCAGAAGTGAGGGATGTCTATCAGCAGCTGTCTGTAGGCAGAAGGGCTGTCGGTAAACCGGTTGTGCGCACAGGGTTTTTTCTGTTTGCGTGGGGTTGGGATTCTTTCTATGCCATGAGATGTTGGGATGTCTGGAGGAGGATGTGGATTTGAGGTGTTTGAACATGCTGAACTAAGTTTAAAGTTGTCCTCTTTCTCATCATTTTTGCTTCACATACATAACGGATTGTGGAAATATAAGTTTTTTTTGTATTTGCATTTTTTTTTTTGGTTTTAATTCTCGGGTTTGTTGTAGTATTAGTTTGAAACAAGCTCATTTCAAATTCAGTTCATTAATTTCAGAAATGAAAATACCTTCATAATTTACTCGCTCTCATGCTGTTCCACCTGTGTGACCTTGTTCTTTGAAACATAAATGAAGATATTTTGTGGAAAGGTTTGTGAATGATGACTAAAACTATTTGGATACCGACATTATTAAAAAAATATCTTCTTTTATGCTAAAACAAAGGAAAGAAATGCAAGAAACATAATAAAAAAAATAATGAATAAATATTTCACACACATGCAAATACAGCTTCTACAGAAAATAACAAATAAACTGAAAGAAGAAAGAAAGGAAGTGAAGAATATAAAAATAAATATTTTTGAATAGTGTGTTCTGGTTTTGCCCATACAAAGAAAGTCAAAGGTCACCAAAACTATAGGTTACAGACAATATTCAAAATAACATATTCTGCAAATATGTATGCTATTTTAATTAAATAAATGTTAACAGTTTTTATTTAGTTTCGTTTTAGTAATGCGGACCTCTAAGCCTATTAAACATATACATAAATAAATAGATTGACAGAAAGACAATGCACCCACCTGAGAGTTGATACTATTTTCACTTTTACCCGACACAACATTTTTACCTTGGACAAATTTGTCTCCCACAACATTAGATACATATGCTCTAACATATATGTGTGCTTCTTTAATTCTTCACTGAATAACAAGAACACGCTAGAGTATATGGACGGACAGAGGCTCATAGCGCATCCGTGATGATGAAATCGGTGCGTGTTCAGTTGAGCGCTGCTCTCTTAGCGGTGAGGAAGGAGTTTGGTGTATTCCAGCGCGCATACGCCCCCTACGCTCCTCTCCTCCTCCTCCTCCTCTTCTCCTCTCTTCTCCTCTCATCCATCCGCCCGAGAGAGCAGCTCTCCCCCCTCCGCTCATTCATCCTCTCGGACAGTCCCCATCCTTTGACGGAGAACAGAAGCAGCAGGGCGGTGGCAATCGCGAGCCCTCAATGCTCGGCATCTGGACGAAAATCCGCGCGTCAAACCTGGGGAGACAGGTAGGGCTCTTTGTTGCGATGTCATCCCGTGTATGCTCACTATCCGTGAAGTGTGCACCGTAAACAGGCTATATGTGTCCTCTCAGCGCTTAAAGCTGGGGCTCAGCCTAGATGCCCTTGTGATGAGTCTACAATCTTGCTTTATTCTGGCATTTTGCGCGGCAGGCCGGTCGGTTAACAAGGAATTGTTACCGCTTTTGGTCATTTTTTTAAACTGGGTTTAGTGGAGAGGACAGTAAAAGCATGCCGTTGTTGTATTGAACAATAGCCTACGTGTAATGTCAGTGCAGGTAGACTAACCTATTTCACTTATTGTGGAGGACAGAGCTGATATTTAACCAATATATGTGTCATTTATTGCATAAAGCATGCTTTCAGTTGCTGTGTTTCTTCCACGATGGCCGTGTTATGGTATCACGTGCAGAATAATATTTATCTTCGCTGTGTGAATAGGTTACCTGGAGCTTCAGTATAATTCAGATGTTGCTTATTGGTGACTCAGATGTAAGTGAGGTGTCAAGGCTGTTTAATGAAAAGAGGGTGTGGCACCGGGGGCAGTCGCGCGCGCGTCGTGAGGCTAGAGAAGCCAATTAACTGAAAGCTGTTGAGACTTATGGAGAGCGCGGGAGTACGTACGCTCCAGTGCGCGCCGTGTTAGTTTGCTATAATAGAGCTGAAGGAGCACGCTGAGAGAAAAATGAACATTTGCCGACGCGTTTCGGAAAACAACTGGACTTGTTATGTATTTGTTGGTGTGTTTGTATTGTGTGGCTTGTTTATGCTACAGCACCCATGTGGTTCATGCCAGATTCTTCTGCTGTTTTCCCTGAAGAGGCTCAGATGGATATACAAAGGTCTCCAGCAATTAGACCTCAAAATCTAGTCGCTTTTAAAGCTGGGAATGTTTAGAATGATTAAAATCTAGGATGTAGCCTACATCCCCCTACATTCTCAGAAATAAAGGCTCTTTAAAGGTGTCTGTGGATTATCTGAGAATATTTAATGTTCACAAAACGCTCTTGAAAATAAAGGTTCTTTATTGCAATTATTGAAATGTAAATTCGTTGTTAATTACTTACCCTCATGTAGTTCCAAACCCAACCTGATCTCACGACAATTAGTACATATTTTACAAGGTGGCCAAACGTGGTTTTAGACAAATCGTACAAAATCGTACGAGTGAGGTCGTACGAATTAGCACGAATTTGGCACCTTGTACGAATACGTACGAATTGGTCATGAGACTGTGTTGTCCAAACCCGTAAGATCTTTGTTCATTACTGGAACACAAATTAAGATATTTTTGATGAAATCCGAGAGCTTTCTGACCCTGCATAGACAGCAATACATCTGAAATGTTCCCATACTCAAAAACATAGACATCAAAAATGGTCCATGTGACATCAGGGGTTCACCTGCAGTTTTACGAAGCTGCGAGAATACTTTTTGTGTACAAAGAAGAAATCCAAAATCTCCAAATCACGTCTTCCACCATTACTGAGAGAACTACTACACTTAAACATTGCATGCACGTGATACTGGTCATATCTTAACAAAATATTGTAATTTGCATTGCGAAGATAAGCTTAAAAGTTTATGTTTTTGAGAAAATTGGTTCTTTAAAGGGCTGATCTCTGTAAACCAAACAATTGTTCCTAATATGGCACCCTGCATACCTTTGGAAGATACCTTCCCATGGTACAAAACAGTAAAGGTTCTTTATTGGCATTCCTTGAAGAACCTTTAACATATTTCCACTGCACTGGTTCTAGTTGAAAACATTCTTTAGATTGTAAAAATGTTCAGGATAAATAAAAAAATGTTCTTTTATACAAACTGTTCTCTGAAAGGGTCTTTTGGGAACTCAAAGTGGCTCAAAACCCCTTTTTGGTGCTTTGTCTTTATTATCTGCAAGATGTGTTTTTAGAGAGTATGCTCATCTGCAATACATCTCTAGAACATTCCCTGTCAGATGTTAAAAAGACATTCAGCTGTATTAGAGACGTATACAGTTTAGCATCTCTCTTATAAAGAAGCCCATTAGATGTTGTACACAATAATTAGATGCTTTCCAGATGTTCAGAGCTCTTGGAGATGTGCTGCATGCTTACTATGGAAATTTCATTGTGCACATTTTCTAGTCACAATATACTTAGCTGTAACATGTTTCATAGACTAAATATTGCTTTTGTTAAAAGTCAGACTTTCTTGTTGATTTCTGATTTGAATCATTTTTTAAATTTTCTAATCCAGTAATCACAAATGACTGGAAAGGTCATGAAAAAGTCAAAAAGAGCCCAGGTTTATTCATCGAAGCGAAGTGGGTGACTGAAAACAAAGGCATAAAAAACATTAGACACAAATTTAGTTACAGGAACCTATCTTTCCTTTAAGTAATGAGTGGATCTGTTGCCAAACCACAGAAGTGCATTGATCTGAAAGGCCATATCATTTATCACATGTGACTTTTGGCGTTGTTCATTGGCTAGAATTATTAATAGATAAACACTTTAGTTTAAAACCTTTTAAAACAATCATTAATGTTTGGACAATTCGGTTAATCATGCTTCTTGATTTTTAGATTTTTTTGAAAATGTGAGTGCTGTTGGCTATATAAAAATTGCTGCTGTAATGCAACAGGCTTTCTATAGCTTGCTTTGTTAGCTACTGTTTGTGGTAGCTGGGGTATTCAAAAAAGCCCACTCATAAGTTTCTGATTCCTCCTTTAATGCAAGGTATTGGGATTTCATTGCCCACCAGGCAAAAATAGTAAGTCTGATCACTCAAGCCTTGTGTGTATGTTCACACTGGTTTTATTAGAATATCACATGACCATCTGCTATATTCCAATCTGCTTTCACGCTTTGGCGCTGAACCAAAGAGAGCCCAGAGAGAGCTCATCTCTTGTCATATATTACAGCTGTTCAATGTTTTCACCCGCATAATGTTTATGTAATTTTTTCCCAGATATTTAAATACACATAAGTACCAGCAATGATGTCTATGGAAATCTTTTAAACATAACGTATATTTTTCATGTCAGAAACGCATTGTGTAGGTTATTATAAAGCAGGGTTTCTCAAATCTTACCAATGCACTGCAGAGTTTGGATCTAACCCTAATTAAACACACCGAAGGATGTTAATAAGTGTCTTAAGGATCATTAGAAAATCACAGGTAGGTGAGTTTTATCAGGGTTGGAGCTAAACCCTGCAGTGCATCGGACCTCCAGGGTAATATTTGAGAAACCCTGCTATAAAGTATACTCTAATCTTAATTACCTACACATGTTTGAGAAACAGAATATTGTTATACAATACCAATGTATTTGCTTGAAGAGTAGCCATAGAAATACAAGATGATGCAATCTAAAATAACAGTCTAACACACTCCTGAGGCTCAGCTTGAATACTTTAAATGTAGGCCTAGGTGTGAAAAGGTTAAATAGGTAATAGCACACCTCCTCAACAAGGCACACGATTTGAGATATAATTTTTTAGCAGAAACTGTGGATGAGTAATGCGCCAAAGTGTAATACTTTGACTTTAAATTCTTTTTTCTTTTTTTTTACCCTAGGAATGAGCAATAGTAAAAGCGAACACCACTAATTAGCCAAAAACCAACTGTTTAATTCATGTCAAGGCTGCAGCAATACAAAGTGGCAAAAATTCTGCAAGCTATTCCTGTAGCATGTTGTTTGGACTAATTGAGCACAGCGTGCTATTAATGGCAAACTGCAACCGTCCCGTCCTACACACGCCTCCATCATGCTCTTAGCGTTCCTATATAACGTCCCATGAGTTCCCCTGATGGCAGTATGCTGACATGCATTGCATTGTGCTGCATTTGGCAGTTCTGTAAGAACAAGATCCTGTTTTCACAACCTTTTTTTCCCATGAGCATAACCCAAGGCGAATGTGTTGCCCAGGTAAACTGGAGTTAATCAGCTAAACGTGCGCTCTCAATAAACAAAACGTTTAAGCCGAGTCTGAAAACGAAGGTACAATGACTGCTGCATTGGATCTGTGGCCAGACAGTCCCAAATAGTAGCTTAAGCCATTGCAGTCCATCTCTAACACATTTTGATGATGTAATGCTGCATTAACTGTCAGCTATAGCGGTCCAATATGGAATCCACATCAGCTCGAAAACGGCAAAAAAGATGCATTAAGGAGCATTGTTAATTTCGTTAATGTTCGTCAGCGACATTTTTTCACAGACGAAAACAAGACGATGACAAAAACTGTGAGGAAAATCTATTGACATTTTCATCAACTAATAAAAACGACGGAAATGTTAAGGAGGATGACAGGGACGCGATTAATTCAGAACGAATCTGCTGCGTGGTTTGGAGGTTAGATGCGCACATTGAACCGTATTATAGCGTGGTGATCTATATCCTGCGGGACATAAACTAACATACACTTGCTGCGTGTGTCATAAAAAGTTAAAAAATTAAGAGAAGAGCAGGCATATGGATACATTTGACGATACAAGAGAGACCTCAATTCAGTCAATTCTGAGCGCAGACACACACAGCTTGAGTAAGTTACTCTTGAATAGAGAATTACACACAAAATTATTTCAAATTGTCCATTTTGACTAGAATTCATGTAAACAGAGTCGATTACGTATTACGTGAATGTAAACAGTAGGGAAAATGTATCAGTACATTGCGTTTATTGCATCTGTGTGTATTTGGTTTTAAAGGGATAGTAACGTTAGCCTTATTTAGTTACTATTGTCCAAGTGATGATAACCAAGTAACAAAAGTAAAATCACTCAAAATAATCTATAAATTTATAGATTAATGTAAATGTATTTAAAGAAATAAATGTGTCCGCTTGAAAGAATGGTAAATAATATGGTAAACAATAAAGAATGCATAGCCTTTACAACTTTTGGCATGCCATTGAAAAGAAGACCATGTTTTTGTTCTTTATTCAATTGTTTTTGTTCAATTTCACATTTCTATCAAAGCCTCAATATCAAACTTCTATAATTCTCTCTAGGGGTCAACCGATCATCAGTCTGGCAGATTATCGGCACTGATATTAAGCATTTGTATGGTTATCAATAATTTTCAAGACCAATTTGCCAATAAAATAATTTAAAGAAAGTTTTTCTAAATTTTTTCTAATTTTGACAGTTTAATTTTTATACCAGACATACATATGTTTAAAATATCGGTTATCCATTTAATTGATCTGTAATAATTGGTATTGACCCTGAAAAAACACACATTGGGTAACCCCGAATTTTCTAATTGTTTACTTATCCTCCCGCTGTCCTAGATGTTCATTATATGACTTACACAACATGTTAATGTTTACGTGAAGCCTGAGAAACTGCTGTCCTTCTAGATGCGGCTTATTTGCTTCAAACCTTTACTTTGAAAATCATAATCTTACATGTAAAAATTCCAGAGCTACATGTGTGAAGTGCATGTGTTTTTCATCCATGTGCATGTATTTTAACTCATAAAACCATGTATGATTGTTGGTTTGAAGCACTGGTTTAAAAATGTACAAATATTAGTAGATTTTCACCCTTGGCTACCGTTTCTTTTCAGAAGTAAATTCAGCGATTTATTAAACAAGGTAGTATTTCTAAAAATCTCCATTCGTGTTCATCTGAAGAACGGTCAGTCATGAACAGAAAACATTTTGTATAATGTGTAATTTGATGATCTACAACAAAAATATTAGAAAATATTTTAGAATAAAATTAAATATATAGATACAATTCTATTTCAGCTAATGTTGATTTTATTTCAAGCTACCAAAATGTTTTTATGGTTTCGTTAACTAAAATAGACGCATATGGATATCCATCTGTGCTGCCCTCAAAAATGGCCCAGACGGAGGCATCTGAATAGACAGGATGTTGAACTATGACATAACGTCTTCTTCTTTAATATAAGCCTCTTTCTGTGGCTTCCCCCCCCCCCCTCCAGGCCCTAACCCAGTAGATCTATTCTCTCTGCTCTGTCTGCTCTTATGGCCTCCAGGGCTGACAAACTGAAAAAAATGACCCCCTCTTTTTTCCTCCACCCCCATCGGATGGCTCAGAGAGTGCAGATCACTCTTCATTCATGTTTAGCAGTGTCCCGTTTGCTGTGTGTGTCTGAGAGGACAGTGCCTGTGCTTTAGAGTCAGGGTTGGAAAGGTTTTGATGCTCACAGAAGGAGAGCTACCTCCCACGGGGGCTTATTTGCCTGTATATGAGTCAGTTGTGTGTATGAAGTTCTGCCCTGATCGTACAGAAGAATGTAAATTATTCAGAAGGCAGTTAAGCTTTGTGGTCTTGTGGGTGACAGCATGACTCGGTCTGATTGCTGTGAGTCAGCGCAATTTTCTCTTGCCGCTTCATCAGACCCCCTTTCACATTCATTGGATTCACTGACATCTTTTAAATGGACACGAGGCGGAAAATGAAGGGGTAGGTGGTGATGCCTTCCAGGAGGCACTGATACCTTGGAGCTAAAAGCAGTTTTACTTCCGTTAGTATCGAATCTGGCTTTATCTTTGTTTAATTCTTAGGAGAGCCTTTTGTACTTTCCATCATGACATTTTAGCATAGAAATATGGAGTCACAGACCTCTCAAAAAAGGGCAATTGCTGTTGTAATGCTCAGTTCCTTTTCTTGACTGTAATTAGCCAATCTTGCTAAGGCAATCACTGTTATTATTGCTCATAATTTGTTCTAAGAATTGGTCTTCATTAATAATATCAAACAATCCTGCAATTTTGCAACTTTTATTTCTTAACCTTTTTTAGTTTTTTTTGCACCAATGGTGTTCCATAGGATCCTTAACAATATCTAGAAAACAGTATCAAGACTTGTTTTTGTTGAACTAACTCTATTTAATATTGTTTCATTTATTTCAATAATACTCGAAAAAAAAATTCTTAATTTGAAGCATGCTAAAATCACTAAAATAATGTGAAGTACTAAAGGTACTAATAAAAATATTAATAAATTAAAATGGTAATCCAAGATCAATTATTTTTTATTAAAAAGAAAAATATGTATGATAATTGAAAATGCATCACAGGTGCCTGTAAGAAATGTTCAGAATAACGAAAACAAGTCTATTTTTTAGGGCTGTCAAAAATAACGCGTTAACGACGTTAATTACGTCAAATATTTAACGCATTTGACGCATGCGCAGTGTGATGAATTATTTGTCACAGGTGCCTGAAAAAAATGTTCATAATAACGAAAACAAGTCTATTTTTTAGGGCTGTCAAAAATAACGTGTTAACGGCATTAATTACGTACATTTTTTTAAGCATTTCACGCATGCGCAGTGTGATGAATTATTTGTCAGAAAAATGGGGCAACAATTACCTCGGAGTAACTGCACATTGCTATTTTTGCAGCGCCGCTTACGCTGAATTAAAGTGACAGTGTGTTGTTCTTGATCTAAATTCAGGTGTAGCTGCAAATAGTGATTAATCCTGATTTATCCACTAAAAATCCTGATTAATTTGATTAAAATTTTAATCATTGGACAGCCCTACTATTTTTATTTGATACATTTTTTTAATTTTTGTTAAGCAACTTAAATAAAACGCGCAAAATAAAATAACAACAACTTAAATTAAAACTAAAAATGTAAATATAAAAATAAAATCTAAATCAAAATATGAAAAAACACTAAAATAACACTGCTTGGCCATTGGCTCTTTTAACTTCAGTCAGTAAGCAGCAACCTAACCACACAGAACACATTAGCATTCACATATCAATGGCCTGACTGTGAGTTTGGCACAGACGAGTTTTGTAAGCACCTCTGACATTTTGTTCAGATAAAATTAGGAGCTTTATTAAATTTAAACTCTAACATCCTGGTGTATTATCACTGGCTAAAGAATCACATTTAACAAGACAGACAAAGGCCTAGTAATTCAGATTTTCTTTTTCAGTCCGAGAATCGGTCTCTCTGTGTCACTGTGGACAGGTGTGTTTGTTTGACGCCAAAAAAAACGTATTTGCATAACCCTAATGAGTCTGTCTGCATATACGCTCATTACTAAGTCTATTTGATCTCCCAGTCTAGCGATACATCTCATTGCCATTGCTGAGACTGTTGGATCGGTGAGGTAAGTGGAAAGGATGTATTGATAAGTGAATGAGGCTGGCCAAAAGAAAGGCTCAATCATTTGAGAATTGAGTTGGCTACTTTGACTGCCATTTTAAGAAATTAGTTTAATCAGTAAATGAGCATTTCGTCACTCCAGGCTTTCTGCCATTGCGCTTAGCTGGGACTGACAAGGGCTAATCTATGAGCTTTTTTCATTGTACAAATCATACAGCTGCTATTCGGTCTAAGCAGGCGTCCTTCTAGATGCGGCTTACTTACTTCAAACCCTTCCTTCTTTGAAAATCATAGGCTTATATGTAAAATTCCACAGTTAGATGTATTAAATGCTTTGAAATTCAGACCGCGTGTCTATTTCAGGTTCCTCTCCATTAGAATTACCCATCTTCTGCTGTAAAAAGCTTCAATGCCGCACAGTTGTTTGGGTCTTTAGGTTTACATGGCTTACAGGGTTCCCTTGATGAGTCACAAGCTCATCAAGTCTCAAGCAATGCTAATATCTGAAAGTCCTTTTAGATTATTGCCAGAATTAAAAAAATAACCTTACTGATTAACCTTTAATGTCAGTCATCAAGAGGATACCCACTGGCTGAACTCGCTTTTAATTTTTTATTCTGTGGCCGTTTTCTCCTTAGACAGTTCGTGTTTGCATCACCATGGCAACAGAACTTTACAAAGAGCACCCGTTTTTTGTTGAAGATCTCTTTACCTCAGCGTTGCATAGCTTTTTGCTGTCATTTTTTCCGTCTTTAGAGATGGGTTCATAAAACAGGCCTCAATCAGAGTGTCAGACTGAGAGTTTGTCATTGTGTCATGGTGGAAGTTTTAAAGGAGCTTTGTGACAGTGACGGTTGTGGAGGTAGCAAACACATGTTGGTCGCTGAAGCACGATTTGAATACATGGGATTGAAGACAATGCACAACCTGTGATTCAACCTGTAGCAGAGGTATTCAAATGGTGGCCAAGAGAACTACAGAGAAATACAGATTTACCTGTATTTGTGTTTGAGGAACGTAATGTTTTTTCTTCCATGGTATTTTGCAGCATCGATCAGTGTAGCCAATCACAAGCGAGTCGATGCTACTTGCCAAGATTCAGAGCCAGTCTGCAGATATTGAGCAGTTTACATGATTATTACATGTTTTACAACTTAAAGCAATAGCTGACCTAAAAATTTTAATTACCCCATATTTTACTCACCCCGAAGCCATCCTAGGGCTTCCTCTTTTTTCTGAGGAACACAGTAGGGGTGGGTGATAGGAAAATTTCTCCACAATCTGCTTTTTAAGGAATATTGTAGTATCATGCTATTTTATCATCTCAGTTAGCTGTACAACACGACATGCATTCACATCAGTGTTAACTCAGTGGTAGAATTACACTCAAAGGACACTGCACTTATTCACAATCACAAAAGCACATTATTCGCTTTAAAGTCTTGCTGATTTCATAAGTGTGCTGTCCAGATGTGCTTTTCCAGCATGTACACCTGAAGCACTCGCACTAAAAGCCTGTCAAATAACACCTAATTACTGAACTAAGATATTTATCACACGTGAT
>JAUMHP010000080.1:4796150-4808302 GCA_032361065.1 Enteromius trimaculatus
CTCTCACCTGCTCGCGCGAACACTGTTATTTTTGTCAGTCGTGGGGCGGGGCTTGGTGTTTTAGTTACAACTAAACACCCCCAATCCCCTCCACCTCAACTTCCGCCTAGGACGACGATGCCATCGTCCATCACGATGTTTGACATTAGACATTGTACGATGCCAAATTAGTCGACATCGCCCAACCCTATTCTGAAGATGAACGAAGGTCTTAAGGGTTTGGAACGACATGAGGGTGAGTAATTAATGACAGAATGTTCATTTTGGGGTGAACTAACCCGTTAATCTTAAATAGATTTCCTGTTTTGGCGACTAACTTTCCAACCTCTCTATAAATCTCACCTTCCTCTTGCTGTTTGCTCAATTTAATTCAGATTCTGCACTGTTCTTCATGCTTCTAACCCTTCACTGCTGTCCTCTAACGATCACTTCTTTCTTCATCTTCTCGCGGACAGAGGGAGGAGGCAGGCTCTCCTGTAGACTCTAAGACGGAGGTATTTTTAGTGTGATTTATCTATCTATGTGTCTAATTGTCTGTCTGTCATTGTCTCAATTGCAGTCTAAATCGGCATACTGCTAGCATGACTTTAGAGTGCTTCGAAAAAAATAGCAACGTGATTGCTATGCTGTTAGCCACATGGCAGATCATGTAATTTTCTAGCCTTTGTGGCTTTTCTTGAAATCTAGATGAGGCCATTGTTCATAGTTGTATTGCAAGTATTTAAAGGAGAACTGCTATAGATAATGCACTTTGATTGGCTGCAATTTATTTATTGTCCTACTCAATTTATTATAAGAAATCACAGCTGATACTGTATGTCATTAATATACATTCCTGGTCCTATTGTGTGCAATTCATCAGTGCACATTATTCAAAAAATGCTTTAATTGCATGTCAAAATGTAAAATGTAACGTCATCAGTTACATCATCAGAAAATAGCTATTTAGGCCTTGTTTTATTTTTGCTAATGTTATACAGTACATAATGGAACAGAAGTTTTCAAAAAACTTAGCAGTAGTTAATGCAATAATGCAAGCCACGTAGCGTTATATTAATTAAAATTAATATAGGTTATAGCGGTAATCATTAGTAACAAATATACAAATTTACATACCCTCCACAATCCAGTTTCTTTCTTATTTAATATCCCGTTTTATCCACAAATATACAGAATATAACAGATTTATAAAGGGTTTGGATTGTCATTTCATGTTGACTTTAAGAAATATATTGGGTCTTATTCAATAATTATATGTACATAATAGAAAAATGTGTTTTTAGAAATGGAATTAGTAACTGTACAAAATATTATTGTTATATAGCTGCTACACTGCAATGTGTTTTAGAATCAAACACTTGATTTAAGTTGAAAATGTTTATTTGCGTAGGCACTTGTTGTGAACATAAAAGTACAAAATGATTAATAAATGAGACCCAATTTTTTCCATCTGTTTTCATAAATCGACAGATTACTTTACAAACTCTTTCTTAAGTGGGGAGGAGCTCAGGGAGATTCTTCAGAAACAGAGCTGATGTTTTGCCATACTGCCAGATTAGTCTCGTCTTAGCACCATGTTGACTTAAGACTACGTGCAGAACAGCCCATGTATTGATTTGCGCTGGAAAGGTTTTTGCAGAGATTAAGTATGTCATTGGTGTATCGTTTATTCATGCTCGCAGATAATTTCCAGTACATGCGCCTCATAAGACATGTATGATGAAAAGAAAGCTCAGGAGATTTGTGTCACTGAATTTGATACAGTATGCCATGTTGCGCAATGTGACGAAGACACCTCTAAACCTGTGCATCTAAGGCAGTGACACAACCTCTTTCACTCTCTGTACTTCCATGGCTGACATCAACATCTGTATGAAAGTTCCTCTCTCTGTTTGGCTGCCTGCTTTATGAATTCAACCATGCTCTGCCTCTCTGTCTCCACTACCTCACTTTGCCTCTGCCTCCGTTCCTTGGCTTGCACCACCATCCCCCTCCCCTCCACCACCCCTTTATCCCAGTCGGACCAGGACTTGGCCCCACGTCCTAAACAGGAGGTACTATTTCTCATCGATCAACTGCCTGAGCTGAGCTGTCACTCTCTGTAAACGGCACATGTTGCAGTTTCTCTTTTTTCTGTAATTGTTAGAGGAAGTAACAGAAAACTGAGCCAAGATGGCAGTTCACCTGACACCTTTTACCAACATCAGCATGTTTCATGTTTTATGTGCTGCTTTGTTGTCTTAATTGTTGACGATGCAATGATTCATAAAGAAGAGGGCTTAAATCATATAGACAGATGTTTGCCACAATTTGTAGGCATCGCAGTATTTATTGTACGAAGCAAGACTAAAATGATTTGTGTCTTAAATGTTCTTTTGAAAAGAAGAATGCACTGTCTATATAAGATGGAACAGATCATTCTATTCACAAAAATTATATTGTTGGAGTTTTTTATTATTTCAACATTCTTATCCATGCGTTTCCGTAATATAACATGCGCGCCTGGTGTTTGCATTTGCGTAGTTATTATGTACTTAACATGGTTAGATAAACATCTGTAAACAGTTGTGCTGGTCTCCAGAAAGCCCGAACTTAAGTAATTGCTGAAGGTAAGTGGTTCGACCGATTGACCTGTTTGTTTTATAGCAGTTCCTGGATAAACCAGAGGATGTGTTGCAGAAACATCAAGCCAGCATCAATGAGCTGAAAAGAGCGCTGAGAGAGCCCAACAGCAAACTGGTCCACAGAGAGAAACGTCTCTCTGGAGCCTCGTCTGGTAGCACTCCTGAGAAAAAATCTGTGAGTAATTGGTACCTGCAAGGAATCGTATTGTGTGGTGCCTTTTTAAAAAGCAAAATGCTATATAATTAGTGTTATTTTGGTCTGATACTGCTTTTAGATTCCTGTCAAGGATTATTCAGATTTATGTCAGTACCGGTCTCGGATTTAGTGTGCCGAATGCTTGATTCGTTATTCATGCGCTCTTTTTATGCGACTAATCTCTCTTTAAGTGGATGCTGTTGAACCATTTCATGTCATGCCTCTGGTCAAGTGCTAGTAGCAATTTTGATCTTTAATAGAATCTGGCTGGAGTGGTTTATTTGAACACAGCATGAATGCATTTTCTTTAATTAGTGTCGTAAAGACAATGATATTGCTCAATAATAAACGCAAATGGAATTTTAAGTACTTATGTACATGGAGGTCTCACTTCTGTTTAAGTTTAAAACATCCATTCAACCTTGTACATAAAAGTTAACTTGATAACATGATTTTTTCCTCTTCAGATCTGTTATCTTGCATTATAAGATTTTTTTTTTTCAGATTCGTATTGCAAATATATGCGGCATACAAATTACAGTAGAGGGTGTTGTTGGCACTGACAGGCCATTAAAACTCTTCACTCTATTGATATGTAGGCCTCAGAGGATTCCCTATTGATTGAGAAGCAAGATGGTTGTCAAAGAGACCTGCCCCTCAGTAAAAAAGACGAAAAGAGCAGGGGTCCTAGAGTAGCTTCATTAGCCACTGGATTCAACAGAGAGACAGAAGACAAAATGAGAGGGAAATCCATCACCACACACAGTGACATAAGAGAAAAACAAAGTGTAGCAAAAAGGACCTCAACAGAAACCATCCTATCGCCAGAGAAGCCCCTGAGAAATCGTGCTAAAAGCCCTGCTTTAAGGTACAACCATTTCCAGGGTGGCGGTTCTTTGGAGGAGAAAGCTTATGATAATGGGCACCCTCAGGACAGATGTTTGTCAGAGAATGTCATTCATACAAACGGATGCGATGAATATGCAACAGAGAGACTCTGGGGCGATAAAAAGTATATGGGGGTAACCAGTAGAGAAGACAACGACTTGGCAAGGTATGTAGAGAGAAGCTTCGGAGAGGCTTCTCCCAATGCAGCCATGGACAAATATATGAGAGATCGATATAATGAAAACCGGTGGGAGAGGCAGTCCTGTGAAACAGAATCAGAAAACACCAAAGCAGCTTTACTGAAGCAAACATCTAAACCAGATTCAAGGGGCAAAGGCTCAACAATCCAGAGACACGATTCTACTGCAAGCGACACATCACAGTCGGAGGTGAAACGAATCGTTCCACTGAAGCCTGAGAGGTCAAAGAAGTTAAAAGGCAATAGAGGAGCCAAGCTGCAAGGACAACTGAGTGAGCAAAGCATTTCAGGATCATTTGACGACAGTGAAGGGACCAGGTCTAAAGAGGAGCCAGTTGGCTTTGAGAATTCCCTGGACAGCTTGTCGCAGCCCAGAAATTCTGCAGCTTTAGAAAACACTGGAACTTTTGCCAAGCAAGACTGGGCGAGTAATTGTCACAATAGGGAAGTCAGAGAATATAGCTGTCAGTCTCTCCAAGACAGGCCTCAATTAAGGGATCTCAAGAACAATGCAGACCACAGACTTAGTATCGAACAAGATCAGTTTCTTTTTGAAGATCCCTTGTTTTTGTTTGACTTTCCCACCAATTCAACATTTCCAGCATTTGACCAGATTCCCCCTTTATACCCACCTGTAAAATCCCAGAGGGCAAGAGATACACGTACCAAACCTATCACCAAAAGCGATTCTGGCAGCAGTCTTCACAAGAGCTCCACAATGGAATCTTCCAAGAGGAAACCAGTGGTAACAACTGCTTGATAATCTGCTTGTCACTCACAGGAACTAAAGCATCGCATGAAAGGCACACCCATATCTATAGTTTTGCATAATGCACACGCCAGTAAACATAAGCAACCTGTTTCTGAGGAGAGTTGAGTAGAACAGTCAGTTTTTGTATAACCGTAGGATTGGCTGATAGAAGTACTATAACCACTGTCTGATTGGATGAGGACTTGCCACTTCCTTTTCCTCTCCTTCCTCTGCACAGCTCAACATCTGCTTGCGCATTTGAGAAACACTTAGGATCTTCCACATAATCTCCATTGCTTAAGCTTCAGGCTTCCGTTCCACTAACTTTCCACCTGATGTGCGGTCTTTCCTTCCAACATTCTTTCTCTTGTTCCCTCTTACCAGGCATGTGGGGAATGGTTGTTGCAAGGAATCAAAGGCCTGTGCACCATATTGTTATGCTAAAATGCCATTTTTGCAAACAAAAGGGCTTCTGTAAGACTTTCAAAAATGGCCATGGTATTGTTCATAAGAAGGGCTCTGAAAGTTGATTTAACAAGGAACGGTTTTAGCTGTCACTTAGAGTATAATATGCAGAGCTTCATTATTAAGGATTTAAAATTTGCTCCTTGACTTGGCTGGAAAAAAATTGGTCAAAAACTTACACTATTTCACAACAAACTGCAAGAAACCTTGAGGGCTTTCTCTGTTTTATGCAAAAGCCCACTGAGCTGCAATTTCAATTGTTGTCAAAAACGGATACTACCGTATTTCACTCAACATTGAAACCAAAATAAAAAAAGAAAAAGAAACTTGGACTAAAAGAGCCTGAAGAATAACCATGCAAAATGATGTTTACTGTAGCTATAATGTTCTGATTGATTAAAAGGCTCTATAGTGGCACTTAGTGCAAACTTGCACCCAGCTGCCATAATATATTTTAACTTTCAATTGTTGTGGTGCAATATACTGTACGCTCTAGTTCACACTGTTGAAGACTCTTTGTCTACATTTGTATCTGTGTCAGTCAGTGTATTCAGTCAGTTATATAAATGTCTGGTTGTTGGTTCAGAGCCTAGTCTGGGCTCCTTCCCTGTTATCTCAAATTTCAGTGCACTAACTTTGCATTGCTCTTCCTATTATTTCATCTCATATTCCAGGAGCCCCTTTCCACTCCAGCAATTCATGCGGAGCCTCAGGAGGAAGCCCAGGTGCCTCATTTTTCCACTCATCCTAGCTACCGCTACCTCCTTTGCTAACCCAAAAGCTTTGACTTTCATATTTTTGTACACATAAGCACTTATATTTGCCTTCTGTCTTCTGCTCCTGTCATCACAGCATGAATTAATTGCATGATCCAAACCATCCTACACAACAATCCTACACAGAAATGTCATTGAATGCATCCACCACATGCATTGATTCCTTGGCACAGTTTATGAAGTTTTGCCACACTTAGCATGAATTTAACATGAAGTTGGCTATAAGAAAGTATATATGAACTAAACATACAAACTCTACCTTTGGGAGAAAATTTATTGGTATATTATTTTACCAGTTTTTCCTCAGAGACACGTAACACTTGTAACACATTTCAGTTAGTCTTTTAGTTGAACTAACCCTGCATCCCTACTAGATTCTTTAACCATCAGTCACCACAATGTTGTCTCATTCTTGTCTTGTGAAGAAGATGTAACATCCATTACACTGCCTTGTTTTACATGTTTGTCAGTCAACATTTGCTCATGTAGCATAGCTGGTTCCTTGCACCAAGACCTATTTTTCTGCTTCTTCAGAGAGAGCCCTGGGAGAGACGTTTAGGATCGTTGTCAGAAGATGATCCCGACCCAGACACTCTGTACCTGAAGGAGACCCACCTGGGCATTGAGCGCAAATGCTCGAGTATCACTGTTAGCTCAACGTCCAGCCTGGAGGCTGAGGTGGACTTCACTGTGCTCATGGACTTCCAAACGGGTATCGAAGAATTTTCTAGAGGCATGACTGAGCTGGGGGAGAAGGACTTCTCACCTGAGTTTGGCCTCTCTGACCGTCCCACCCATCCAGCCTTTATACTGGGAGCAGATCCTATCTACTTTCCAGAGGAGAGACCTGTAGAAGTACCAAGGCCCGTAGAGAAACCAAAGCCTGTTGTTGAACAAAAGCCACCGGAGGAACGTAAACCAGAGGTAGACGAGTGTCCTATCTCTTTCAGAAAAGTGGCTGGCTCACTCAATCACTGGTCAGAGTAAATGTGTAAATGTGCTGATGGATGCAGTCACATTCCATTTTTTCTCACATTCTACAGGGCATCAGAGCAAAGCATGAAATTACATTGGAATTTGAGTTCATGATTGATGCTAATTCCATTCCATTTGATGCTGCCCTCCATAGTTCAGTCAGTCAGTTCAGGTTTGGTTTCTTTTGATTTCAGAATTTTGTTATGTTTTTCATTGCTTCTTATTCTTTTCTTTTGAACCATGACTCACCATATGCTGCCAAGTTCGTTTGATTGGCACTATGTTTCTTAAATCTCATGATCATTCCCAGGTTTCAACCTAATCTGTTTCATTTCTTTCCCAAGCCTTTTGTACCTAAGAAAGCTCCTCGGTCAGTAAAAGCTGCCCAAGCCCTGAGGAAAGACTCTACAGAACAAGCTAATACCCAGTCGATGAGACGGGAGAGCTCTGAGTCACCCCCAATCCACCCTCTAAGCAGAGAGAGCAGTGAAATCATTGCCTCCCAAGCTCTGAGGAAGACCGAGGTCAAGATAGAGACACAGCCCAACGGCTCAGAGGTCACCACAACCATAATGGAGATTGCAGACCCGGTAAAGACCTTTTAGCTCATCATATGTACTTTACTGGTGATATGTCACTGAATGATAGGTACAGTAAGAACCTAATTGTGTCAGTTACTATCAATTACATAAATGAGAGTAATTACGTTCTTGTATTACTTTCATGCGCTGTGGTGGATCTTGCAACTTCTCTGTTTGCTGTCTTAGGACCATGGCATCAGCGGTATGCGAGAGGCCGCTTACTCTATGACAGAGAGAATCTCTCCTGTAAGTATTTTCGTTTACACTTTATTTGGATAATCCACTTTAGACATTCTACTAACTATAATTAACTTTGTAACGGAATGTCAACTACATGTCAAGTAATTCTCAATAAATTCCCAACTATATCTCTCTCAGAGTAAGCTGTTAGGGTAGGTTTAGGGTTAGTAGAACAAGTTCATATACTTGCGAGTTTTTCATAGTATATATTGTGGAAAAAAAGTGCAAAAGGGTATAGACAGTCTACTAATGACTGCAAGTTGACAGGTAGTTGCAACGTTTTGTCTAAAGTGGACTATCGATCTAAGTGTTAGCATATTTTCATCTGGTGGACATGAGTTTCCAAACCTACTGTCATTGCTTCTGCTTTGCGGTTTTGTCTGTTGCTTTTTATTTCAGAGTTTGCTTTATTTGGGTATAACACTACCTTATTGATTTCTTATTTTGATAAGTGTTTATTCATTATATTCTTGAACAGGTGAACCTGGGATCCTTAGCTAGAGATGGTTCTCCTTTAATGGTGACTGAGAATGTAACATCAGCTACTACAACTCATGTTACTAAGGTATCTGAAAAAAAAAAATCTTTTTTTAGGAAAGGCCTTCTTGAAGGATTAATAATTTACATGTGTTTTTGTTTTGTAGACGGTGAAGGGAGGCTACTCAGAGACAAGAATTGAAAAAAGGATTATCATTACTGGCGATGATGATGTTGATCAAGATCAGGTAGGTGCAGAAAGAACTAGGGCTGAACATTCTTAATGAGATATAAGATTTATGTCTGCTTTAGAAGGGTAAGTTTACTGAACATTTATATCTTGTCACCATTTAGGCTACACTCATCCCAAAGCCTTAAAATATTAATCCACAGTAGGAAAACAAATGAAAGATTTCTTCAAATAAAACCTGAGATATTTCTTTCCATCCATTGAAAGTCTAACAAAGAGAAATAGCCTCCTACTCTGTTAACAGCGAAGTGCTTCTGGGAGCATTGCGAGACAGTTTACTTTTGCATGGAAAAAGATTATATTTTAATAAGGTATTTTGCACAAAAGCAATGCAAATTGCTTTATAAAACCAGGAGTTACACAGATTTTGTTGATTATGAGGGACAGTGTACACGATACATGTACTGTACGTGCTCTACCCAATTTTTTTAACCGTGCATAATTTGTACGCTCAGGACGCACATGCGTCTAGATGTGGTCATGAAGAATAAAGGTCCAAATTTTTAGTATGTGTTTTTAATATTTGTTTTTCTTTCTTGTTGTCACACAAAGAAACCGATGGGTATTAAAAATATTGTGTCAATCCAATCCTGAGATAGTGTAGAGAGGCAGGAGCTGTGTATCAAGGAGTTGAAAGTGATTGAAGTGATTGACTTCAGTGATTGTACTTTGCTGGCGACAACAGAGCCACATATTGAAAAGAATAACAACAATTTCAATGAACTCAAAGCACAAGGAAATTTACAGTGCTTCGAACGATGAAGTGGATCAACTTGTCCGATTCTATTCTGGATTTTGGCGTTAGTTTGTACCGTGGCTCTATCGGTAAGCCCCTTCCCCTTGAACGCAGCTGAGCCAATGGTAGTCGACTATCAGTAGTCTGGGGTACTTGTCACACTGATTCCAAGTATCCTGAGAGGATAGCCAATATAATATATTCATTTTCCGGTTGTCATACACTCTTTAAATGAAAATTAAATGAAAAGTGAGTGACTCCATGCTAATGTTCAAACCTAAAGCGGACTGTTCTCGCGTCTTGTACAATTTAGGTCAAAAACACAAGCTAAGGTGTACATTTCAATATCTCCTTATATTGCACTGGCTATATGCACATTCATTCAATCGTACCCTGCGATACATGAACAGTGTTGATCCTTCATGTTGTCATTCGCGACCGTGATGGCCGACCGTAACAAGAGACTTCTCCGTCTTGCATGGTGATCTGTAAACCATCCATGGAATATTTCATTTACATTTGGCGGCCTTCTGTGTCCAAAATTGTGCAAAAACATTGCAGCTGTCATTGCAGAAAAGTGAGCAACGGTGTAACTAAGTAACTAAGGGGCGTGAGGCTTACTGTAGGTCAATTGTCAAAACACCTGCCAAAATGCTTGCCATGGATGTGAAAAACTGAAATTTGAACCTCATCAGTATGAATCGTCTTTATTATGAGCTAAAGTTTCAAAAGCAGTGTAGAAACATGGTTGAGGCAATGATCTTAAGGCATTAATACGTGTTTTACGCTAATAAACAGCTAATTTGGCATACGCACGGTAATTATTTAATATTGAGAATCGGTTCTTAAAATAAAATCTCTTATTAAATATTTTAATATTTCATTAAGAATGTGTTATGAATTAAAACATTTAAATTTTTAAAGTCAAGTTTTTTCAAATATTATTTTTCATTGAAAGTTTTTTTTTTAATTTATTTTAAATGATTTGTCTGTAAACAGCATTATTTTTATTTTCAATTAAAAACATCCACAAAAAGATTAACTTCACCTCCCCTCGCAACAAAATCTCTTAGTAATTCCTACCCTCCAGTCATTTGTCCCTGAGATCACAGCAATTGGCAAACACCAATTCAACTGGTTCTGGATGGACAAAATCACCATCATCATACATTTTCCTTGTTAAAGAAGCCATTTCAAAATATGTCACAATACGAAGGAAAAGCCATTCAGTTTCAAGCTGCCTTTAACATGCAAATTAATTAGTCTGAAAGCATATTACTAACTCATTAGCTGCATGTTTCTCTCATTTAACTTTAGAAATAAATGACTTTTTCACAGGCACTTGCCATGGCAATAAAAGAAGCCAAGCAACAGCACCCTGACATGTTGGTAACCAAGGCCGTAGTTGTCAGGGAAACAGAATCTTCCACTCAAGATCCACACGAGGAATCGAAGGTATTTGTCACCGCTAGCCCCTGCACGCACAATTAATCCATCCATTTTGGAAATGCACATTATGGTTTCACTTCAGTGTTTATCTGTCATATCGAGCCTGCTGGTGTACGGCAGTTTGACAAGGGTGTAATGGCGTGTCAAAACCAGTTCAGTCAGCGGCGTGTGTTAACTCTAGGTGGACGACGCTGACAAACACACTTTTTCCATTTTACTGCATATTGTGCAGTTATCAGAATCTATGGCAAGCCTAATTGTGTTCCATCTCACAACAGCAATCACTTATTGGCACTGAAGTGGATTTTCTAATGAACGCCTGTGTAACATGATCTGTTTATTTGTTTTTCTCTCCATTAGTCCTGATCCCCTCAGTTCTCAGGACTTCAACGGGAAGCAACTGTTCCTCAACGACTGCCAGTGGGTCGCCAACATCGACAGACCTCTTATTCTAAGCTTCTAGCTTCCACTTACATACACAACACTAACATTTACACATGCTGCCTCCCAGATGTCGGAACCTATTCCTTCTCATGTAATTTCTATTTTGTGTCTACATTCGCTGTGGTAACATGGACATACTGGTTGAGGAGGCACACTGTCTCCTTAGCTGAGGACCGCTGGGGAAGGACAGACTCAGCATCAATCACATCGATCAGACGGTTTAGCCGCCATTGTAGTCTCTTGCTTTTTCTTCACGAATGTGAAAACTAACCAAGCGTACTATCGACTGCCCGATGCTAGCATCAAGCATGAGGCATGGGGCTTTTTGATGAACATTGCTGAAGATTTAGCTTAGTGGAGTGACAGTAGTGTCTATTGAGTAGTTTTTTTCTAGGGTTCATTGAGATATAACACAGAAGATCTTTTTGCAAATACTGAAGCGTAGGGAAAAGCCTAGCTAGCGTACATGCAGTATGTCGTGCTTCTCTGATCAACAAACGTTATGTTGCTGTTAAATTCCGAACCTCATCTGCATGTGGCAAAGCAGGGTTTAAGACGTTTTCATATACAACCAACTAACTAAAGTCTCCTTACCAACCGGAAAGAAAAACGAGACAGACTGTATTAATGTATGATTGCCAAACCCTCTGATGTTCCTCTGGAAAGTATTTCTTTCCATATTAGACATAATATGGAGATAGTGGACTCGCACGTTGTTTCAGAATTATGATTTACTATAATTTTTCTGTTTGTTTTATTTCAGAAGCCCTTGCATATACTTAGAAGATATCACGAACAGAGAAAAATTAAAAGCGCCAATTTACAGTCCAAACATTTCACGGTACCGGTAGTAATTAAACGTTAGTTTTTAGATTCAAAATATGACACTTTTTTTACATGCACGATACAAAAAGTAAAACGTTTGCTTGTTGAATGCTCGATTCAATCTACACATATTGATTAAACTGTGAAAAAGTCCAAAGAAACAAAACCTAATTTGAGTTCAGTACATGCTTACATAATTAATCAATGTGTTATGTGCATGTGCATTTAAACCTTAAGCATTAGAATAAAGTTCAATTCATTAGGATTGCAGACAAC
>JAUMHP010000080.1:4827675-4840265 GCA_032361065.1 Enteromius trimaculatus
ACACACTGACGTCACATACGGGGCACGAGGCTACATTGCGCATGTCATGAACCGTCGAACCGTGCGACGCATGCATGTGCCGAACCGAGACAAGCGTACCGAACGGTTGGGTGTTTTTTCATGAACCGTGCCACCCCTAGTGTTGACACATAATCTTGTCGTATGCCGTTAATAATTACAACTGAATTAAAAATGTATTTAGAAGACATTTAAATCAACCATCTAATTAAAGAATGTGCAATAAAAACAATACAACTCTACTACTTTTTTATATTACTACTAATTAGAAACAGGTTATGAAACTGCAGATTCAGTAATCAGTGGTTGGTTGATTGTTCAAGTGGTGTTGATGCTATTCTGTGACCTGAAAGAGGTTTTTTCTAGATCAAGTAAACACAAATGCAGCGGTTGTTGTTGTGGAGATGTGAATAATCAAGGCTTTGATCAGTAACAACCTTCTGCCTGACCTGGATCATATCGCTCTGTCGGTATCACTTTAATAAACAGGTTCTCGGCAGACAAAGGGAAATGGGTTGGTAAAAATACCTGTGGCTCTCTCGCAGGGCCTCTTTGCCCTTCCTCCAGGAGATCATCCCGTGCGGAGACATGCGGGGCCTGCACTCAATCAGAACATCTCCACCCTGCCGAGCCAGTGTCTGGGCCTTTAGCACACTGTTGGAGAAATCTGGTGCCACTGCTGACGTGAAGAGAAAAACAAGCATCTTACAAAACCCACAGAAAGATAGATCGACTGACTCCTCAAAGTCCTTGTGACATGTAAAATGATAATAAAAAAGGACATTTTTCAAACATTTCATGTTTCTACACAACAGATTTGGAAAAAATAATACAATATAAATCCACTAAATTACGTTAAATAATTTCAGACAGCTGTATCACACTGACAATTTTGCTTTCATGCAAAAATATATTTATGAAATATATTTACACTCATCATAGAAACGTTTATGCAAGTTTAAAAGTTTGGGTTGGATTAGTTTATTTATTTAAAGTCCCTTTTGCTCTCCAAGGCTGCATTTATCAGATAAAAATACTGTAAAAACACATACAATTTAAAATAACTGGTTTCTATGATAATGTACTGTATTGCAATTTATTTGCGAATTTAACAGCATAATTTCTCCAATCTTCAGCATCACACGATCCTTCAGAAATCATTCTGATATGCTAATCTGCTGCTTGCCAATGTAAGCTGATTATTATTATTATATTTTTGATAAATAAATAAAAAAGCAACAATTTAAATGTATTTACTGTCACTTTTGATCAGTGCCTCTGAATAAAAGCATTCATTTCTAACCCCAAACTTTTGAAAGGTAGCGAATAATAGATTCATTAAAACATTTGATCATGTCACAGACTCATTTTCTTCCACAACCTGTCAACCTGCTACATCTGTCTGCTTCCCTCTTTGCTAAATCTCATCGTCGTCTCAGTTTCCAGAGGCATGCGAGAAGGATGTTTTTAATGCGATATCCTCACTTAAGAGCACACTCAAGAGCTCACGCTATCCCCCGCACACCACTAAGTCAAACCGAGTCAAGCCAGCCAGCACAAATCTAAAGGCTCTAAAGTGCGAAGACTGTCTACCTCACATCTCCCCCAGGCAGCAATTTCAGCATACTAGACTTTCCTGCCTGTTTGGCATCCATCTGCACTCAGCGCTGACAGCATCAAAGCACCCATTGTGCTGACAAATGACAGGACTAGGGAACAGAGCACTTGTCTCATCCGCCGCATGATAAAATGGGCTCGAATGTCAACTCCTTTAATCTTCAGCGCAGAGATGGGTTTGATCATTGATCCTGTCAAAAGTTATTCTGCTCCTCATAATAGCGGGTCAACTGTTTTTAAATGCAGCGCAAAAAGGCTGTAGTAAGACTAATGAGTTCTAGCATTTGCTGACAATGTGGTCAGAATGAGCTCATGAGGAAAACAAAACCCAAGTACTGCTACACAGCACTAAACAAACTTTATATTATCTGGCCAAATGCCTACAGTCTGATGACACAAACGTACCTGGGTGCACTTTAGCTCTTTGTGCTTATTATTAGTTGCTTGAAGAATATAATGTGACTTTAAAACAATATTAATATGCTGGGATATTTGAAAACTGATTCTTTTGACATTAGCATTACATATATCCAACATATGGGTTTTCATAGACGGGTAGGTTTGTTCGGAAGCTCAAGAAGTACAGAGACGTACTCCTTGAGAGGAGCTTCGGTTAGAATCCCATGTAACTAAGGTTCAACAAAACAGTTCAAATCTGAGTAAAAGGAAGTTTGAAATGATACGGTTGCATCAACAATTTGGATTTGGTGTAGTAGGGCATATTTCGGTAACACTTTATTACGATAGTCCACTTTAGATATTCTACTAACATGTCAACTAGTCTAGCAGTCATCAGAGTATTAGTAGACTGTCTGCTTAATATTTTCTAACAATTTATTTCGATAGGGCCACAACATAAAACATACTGACTATCAGAAACTATGCAAGTGTATGTCACCTTATTCTACTAACCTTACCCCTAACGATCTACTCTGAGAGTTAGACATGTAGTAGTGAATTAACAAGTATTAGTTGACCTGTATTTGACATGTATTTACAAAGTTACTCACAGTTAGTGGAATGTCTAAACGGACTATCGAAATAAAGTGTAACCCATGTTTCCAAAATGATAGAGCATTAACATTTAGCAACAGTCCACAGATATTTAACATAATAAAAACCAGCAATATATACATACTACTGTATCCACCTTTTTCGCGATGTAAAAGTGGACTTAAATTCTATGTGTCTAGATTACAGTCTCATCCATGTCCAGTTATTTTTAGCTGTACAAAAGTTAATTTTGCTGCTTGATATTGAAAAATTGGTGTGTCTTATTATGTTATTTTAATGTATTATCTTGGTAAAACTCATTACTTAACATCGTTTAGCTACATTAGCTAACATGAACTAAGAATGAACAATACTTCTACAGCATTTATTAATCTTAGTTAATGTTAATGTCTTAATTATGAACACTCTGGTTTGCTAACAGTTTTTCTTTGAAACGTTGGCAAAACGTGCAGTAAGGTACATATTTTTATGAGACCAGGCTGCCACTGGATACACACTGGCTATATTTTTCAGAAAAGTGGTTATGTGTTCAGTAACTATGAATGTAGTGATTACTTACCAATGACTTTGAGTTCAGCGTTGGCAAACACTCGGCCGTGACGGTTCTCAGAGATACACTGGTACATCCCTGTATCTGACAGGGTTAGACTGCTGATGGATAATGCCCCGTTCACCACCTGGATTCTTTCCTGGGAACATAACAACAATCCCACAATTCAACTTGGAATTGAGCAATTAACTAATTAACTACTGTATTAACTAAGACTTTTCCCTCAATGAATTCCTAATTTGCTGCATATTAATAGTTAGTGCGGTAGTTAAGTTTAAGTAATGGTAGGATTAGGGTTGTAGAATTAGGCAATGATATGTGCTTAATTACTACTAATAAATGGCTACTTTTCTAGATATATGCATGCTAATAAGCAATTAGTTCAGAGACCCTAAAATAAAGTGTTACCATGCTTCCTATTTTATACATACAGATTTAAACATGGAATATGCAGATATGTTCACGAAATAACATAAAATCATACATAAACTGTTCTGATGGCTTTGATCAGGGAAAACAGAAATATCAAAAGAAATCTTTTTATTAAAGATTTTTACTTAAGATGATGAATTTCAAATGAACCATAAAAGATAAAAAAGTTTTTCATCCGAAATATCTTAAATTGTGTTCCAAAGATGAACAACGCTTTTACAGGTTAGGAACGACAGTAAGGGTAGTGACAACGTTTTCATTCTGGGGTGCAGAAACCCTTTAAAAAGTTTCTCATTTGCAGTGTTATATAACTAAACAGCGTTGAACACTGTTTAAAACACTGTTGAACTAAAAACTATTGAGTGACAATGTAAACAAACCAAATGGAAATGAGTCATCCATACAAACTGATTTACTCGACTGAATCATCACTTGTTAGATAAAGTTACTCATTTTGTTTAACAAAATTAAAAAATGAAAGGAGTGGGACATCATGAAAGTATACCATATTCATGGAAAGTGGCTGCTATAAAAGAATAAAATGACAGATGTGAAGGCAGCACAACGGAGGATGAATCTAATCCCACAGTAGCAGTGGATTGCTGCTGATGGGCGGTCTATAATTTTTTTATCCTGGCCAAACACTTACTCGTAAAGCCCCTGTTATGCTACCACTGCGCTCACTTGAGTGTCACAATTTGAATGGTGCATTCAGGCTGAATGAACTGAGATTTAAAGGGCTCAGATATCTGCACTCACTCTCTGCATGCGGGCACTTCAGAGTTTGCTGGCATTAGCTTTATGCCACTTGAATTTCATTGTTCCAGCGCAGCTGGCGTAACTCTCTGACCACATGATTCATCCGGACATGGAGCATGATAATCTAAGCGATATTATAAACAGACCGCTTCGTATGTGTGCCTTGTTGATGGGGGTAAACTAGAGAAGATCAGTACAGCCTCTAGCAACAAAGACAAATGGTGGCATAAATCAGCTTTATGGGGGTAATTAATTAGGGGTGACATTCCACTGAAATCAGCACTTTCCCCCTCGACGGGAGAGCGCCGTTTGAGTGGGCTGTGCTGCACCAGACTGATTAAGTTGCCCACCTGAATAGACATCGCAAAGATTGCCCCAACATTATAGGTATTGGCTTGGCATGTGTGATATTGTTGCTGAGGTAAACATTTACACAAGCAGTGGATGATTTGGTGTAGTAGTACCAAGGAGAAAATCAAAGCGTAGGAGAACTGCAAACTTTTAAATATATTAGGGCTGTCACGATTCCTTGATTAAGTTAGAGTACTCAGTAGTGAAAATTTCTTAAGTGCATTTTGACCGATTAATTGGCAAAATACCAAAAGTGGCGCAATCAACAGATAATGAAAATAGCACTTATTAGACCATTTTTTAAGGCGGCAAGAAATATTGAAACCATTTAAAAATCATTATTAGCATAGTGCTATTGTGAATTCACAAAGAAACTACAGCCGGAACTGACATCTCTGGACGTTGTGCTGTCACTGGCGGACTGGGCCATGGCGAATCAGGACCACTGGCAGGCTCTGGCGGATCGGGCCACAGTGAATCAGGATCGTTGACAGGCTCTGGTCCCTGATGTGTGCTTATGTGCGGTACTCTGGAAACACTGATGTGACGTCTGTGGTGACTGAAGACTGGTGCAGTGACTCGGGAGCGGCGGCCATCTTCCATGAAGACTCGAGATCGGCGGCCAGCTAGTGTAGTGACTGGGGATTGGCAGCTGTCTTGTGCAGTGCTTCGGGAACAGCGGCCTTCTCGTGCCACGGTTCTGGTGTGGCGATCGCTGGGCGGTGGTTTCATCGCACATCGCTGCGAACATGAACCTTCTCCTTCACCTCCTTATAACAGACACTCAGTCCAAAAGCACAGAGTCTATTTACTCTGCAAGAGTCCATGCCGGGTCTTCCTCGGACAAACGTTGAGGATTTCCGGATCGAGCACATTAAAAAACAGGTCTTGATCTGTTCCTCGTTTGCCAGAACAAAGTGGCTGTATGCCATGAATCCTCCGACGTAATCTTCTATGTCACGACGCTGCTGAAAAATCGAGCAGAGCCGCGACACCGAATCCCGGCCATGAACAGAATGCCCGTGGAAGTATTCACTGGATCCTCTTTGGCTGATCATCCTGACAAAGATGTTAACCCAGGGACACACCGAACTCAGCAAAATCAGGTTCTGCGTGGTGGCCACCATCATGCTGTGGGGGTGTTTTCAGCTGCAGGTACAGGACGACTGGTTGCAATCGAGGGAAAGATGAAAAGAGTGCTTCCACTATATACTGAGCAAAGGGTCTGAATACTTAGGACCATGTGATATTTCAGTTTTTGTTTTTTAATAAATCTGCAAAAATGTCAACAAGTCTGTGTTTTTCTGTCAATATAAGGTGCTGTGTGAACATTAATGAGGAAAAAAAAGAACTTTTTTTTGATGAATGATTTTAACAAATAGCTGCAGTATAACAAAGAGTGAAATATTTAAGGGGGTCTGAATACTTTTCGCACCCACTGTATATATAAACTCTCTAAGTTCAGTATAACTAAAGTTCATTTAAGACAAGTTATTTCAGCTGTCTTGGTAACATGAATATCTGTTTTCTGCATAGGCAGTAAGCATACAGTATAACATACTTTAAAGGGCAAATCGCAAAACAAAAAACACAACACATTTAAAAACAGGGGTTGGTCAAGATTAAACAAAAAACACTCTGTGTCATACTCTGTTAACTCTGTTATGTCACTATGACATAATTCTGTCAGACTACACCACTGGTGAAAAAATAGCTTATTACTGTACTTAAAAAAAAAAAACATGAAAACATGAATTTTAATTATTAGCGCTAATACTTAGGGCTACTTCACTACTTTCTAGTGACTGTATGGAGGGTCTGTGATGTTCATTGAATGCTGCATTCAGGTGATGGTGGATAGCGTTTTTTTTCTTTTCACTGTAATCATCAAATAACAAAAGACATTCTTCTTCTCTTCCTCTGACTACATGGATGACCTTTGGTCTGGAGATTGATCAAATGCTGAGGTAGCCGATGGTGACATTTACAAAATGGTAACACCTCAGCTCATTAAGAGTGCAGCCTCACACGCCGAGATTGTGTTCAGTATCTCTCAGAGTGATGAAACAAGCTCTGTTGTACATGACATTAATACAGCACAGAACTGCTCTGAACCTCACAACAACTGAGACAGACCTGAAGCAGAGCTCTGGAGATACACATGCAGAATGCACAAACAACATAATACTGAAAAAGACAATAGAAAGTCATTGTGTTCCTTTTTCAAAATTTGATTCAGATCTTGTTTTTAGCACTGTTGTGCACATGATGCTGCCTTAATATACCTGAACAGTTTATATGGTACCCCTAGTGAAAAATAAATATAACCAAATGTATTTGAAATACATTTATTTCAAGCTAAGCTATCACAACCTTGGGTCAAATATGGACTAAGCCAAATTTTGAATCAAAAATAAAATTTTACCCCAACAGTTGGGTTAGTCCATATGTTACCCAAGGTTGTGTTGAAACAACCCAGTCATTTTTAGAGTGTAATTTTGTACTTAATGTACTTTAATTGTGCAGAAGTACTGCTGAGGACTGGCTAAAGATACAGTATACTGAAGTAAATCTGAGTGTACTAAAGTGGAACTATAGCAAGTGTACTTCAGGTACACTTTAAATATATTGAATAATACCATACAGTCCTCATAAACAGTGAAATTAAAACACATTTTAGGCTTAATATTTAAAAATGTGCATTGCGCAGGTATTTCAAATGAAGTTTATAAAGTTTATTATAATTTTTTATATCAGTAAATTTCAAACAATATGTTGGTAAATATGTTAATAGATGTAAAATATACTTAGTGTGAAATAAATGTATTTCTAATATATATTTTTTATTCCAAGCACAACAACCTATTTGATGAAGTGTTGTTACTAAATATTAGAATACAAATTTTTTCCATTAGCAGAAATAAAGCACAATATTAAATAGTTAAATGAAAATGAGAAATGTTGCACTGGCAACCATCTGAAATAAGTTTAACATCCAAGCATTTACTAAAACTAAATAGGTCTGTACCGATTCGTAGAGGCAGTGGGGGGATTTCCCCTCCTCTGGTCTATGCATCTCTGCCTATGCTGAATAGACCTTTCTCACAACTTCTGTATTTTGCACTGGAAATACGCAATCGCAGTGTAAACCTATTTCCGCCCCGGTATGCCGGTAACCAGATAAACAACAAAGATAGCGCAAGCATCGAGCAGGAGTTGTTGTAGCGTACCGGGCTGTTCTTGCAATGCCCAAAAGCAGCCTTATATACCTTTCCACTCCTTCCCTGCTAACGAAGAAAGGAAGAGGAAAACCTCTAGTTTATGAGGCTCCTTGTTTTTCCTCTGAGACAGGTAGCATCTAGCCCTCACAAAAACATTTGATACTATGACAAGCAAACACACGAACAACACAGCTACACACAAGACATTCACTTGGACCAAAGGCAGACAGTGAACGTCATATTGTTTGTAACACCACGACTGTTTTATTGCTTTAATAAAGTTGTACATGTCCTCTATACTATCCATAGATAACCCTAGACCTAAGTCTAAGTGGACACACTAATAGTTTGTTAGCCTGATTGCTCTCTAACGTTAGCTACGTTACTTGGGACATTCTTAAACGCTTAACATGAAAAACACTTAACGTGGCTTAAAGCACCTAAAAATCGACTAGGGAAACCAAACTTCTGTCTAATTTTATTTATAATAAAGACTTGCCACTGTCAAAAGAACAAGCTTGTTCAAGCTTATAAAGTAAGTTGAACAAGCTTATTCAGATTATAAAGTGAATAATATGGCTATGGGGGTGAACACTTAACATGCTATTATTAACTTTTTAATGAATCAAATGATTCACACTTTGAAATCCTGTTATGAATCAAATGATTCATGCTGTAAAATCCGTTCTGAATAAAACGATTCACAATACGTGATCCGATTGAAACGCTTCAAATAATTTTAAGACACAATGGTTTAACCAGCGAGTTTCAAAAAGCTTTGTTGATACATTTTCCTTAAAAACATTTCATGACATTTGATTCCTTATCATTTTTATCACAGAAAAACATTTTCAAAAGTATCCCCCCTCTGCTTTTTTCACAAATAGCACCCTATATGTATGTGTGTGTATATATATATATAGGCCTATATATGTCAAAACATAACAAAAACAAAAAAGCAAAGCCGCAAAGTTTCCTAAAGTGAAAAATCTACTTTCATATTAGAGCTAATTTAGCTTTTGTTCATGGTGAAATTAAGTTGTAGAAAGTTCTCTAAGATATGTGCAATCTACTAAATTAAGTTATGTAGGGTGAATAGAATTAGCTGATGTTGACATAATTAAAACTGTAGTTCCCAGCAGGCTTTGCATGAGACTTAATCGGGAGAAGAAAAACACAGAAATTAAGTATCATTTATCTTGTGTGATTGAAAAAGATGAGAAACGATTGAGACTTGATAGTGTTTAACGTTCAATTACTTTATGTTGAAATTTAGATTTCAATTTCCTTCTATTCTTCCTAAATCAGGTGCAGTAAAGAAAGCGAACCGCGTCTCCCACCTCAAAGGATTCGAGCGGCTCTCCGTTCTTCAGCCACCTGTAGGATGGTTTGGGCTTGGCGCTTGCCTTACACTCCCACAGCAGAGATTCATCAATGGCTTTCTGCACATCCTGAGGCTTCTCCAACAGATGAGGGGGTGCTGAGATCCATCAATAAACACACAACACACAGCCAGATATCAGAACCTCACAAAGCGCTGCTGATAAAAATGAATTTTCAACAGCTCCCTGAATCCCAGACACACTTAGACTTGGTTATTGATTAGCCCCTGTTAGGAATCAGTAAACCAACCAAGCAATTTATGAGCCAATTAATGAACAAATCCAGTTAATAATCAATCAACATGGCATTAGAAAAAGCATAATACAGTATGAATAATTCACAAGGGCATTTAGTAAACCGCATTCACACTGAGCTGAGGAGATTACAACACTCAGCTCTCACTAAATATGGATCACATTTTATGGATCTTCAGCCTGTCTTTTGTGTATTGCTGTAGTATTTATATAGCTTTGAAGAACAATGCACAGCCCTCCCAAACATGCCCAAGAAAAAGGTGCTAGAAAAAGTGCAAAAGTTAGTTTTAACACCGATTACTTATTTATACTTAAAGCTAAGACAATTTTTTTAAATGGCTTGGAAACATATTAAAATGAGATTGATTCTTGTGGCTTTGGTGAAGGTCGGTGTGACTTGCATAGGCTTGACTTTTCTTTTTAAGATGGGACTGAAAGGAGAATAAATCACACTATAGCGCAAGCATGGACAAGGTAGCATGCCTTATAGGTATCAGTCACACTGCTGGAGCTTATAATTTTGACATTATGTTACAAACAACAGTGACCCCTATTGATTATTCCATATCTCTAACGGTAGTGATAGATAGACAGTACGGTCTATGGGAGATTATGGATTTTTATCTGCCAAATAATTGCATTGAAAAATAAATACAACATACAGGGATACTCATGAAAATCTGATATCCTTGTTATAAAACATCATGTGGTTTTAAATTAAACATACAATATTGAACAGTGATAAACTCAAATATATAAGCATTCATAAAAGCTTAATGGTGCATATTGATTGTGTGTTTGTCAGATTATGGGAAGTGTGAAAAGAAAAGGAACGTCTCTGGTTACTTGACTGTAACCCTGTTCCCTGAAAAAGCAGGAACGAGATGCTGCGTGAAAATGCTAATGAGAACGCGCTTTGTTCGACTGGTTGTTGAAGCATGTGTGTCAAACACGCCAAAGTCTGGCTTATAACCTGGAGGTTATAAATAGGCATGAACCAGACACATCCTGAGGTCAATTTTGTCTGAAATGACGTCCAGTCACGCCTACAGTGCGGCATCTCGTTCCCGCTTTTTCAGGGCACAGGGTTACAGTCAAGTAACCCGAGACGTTCCCTTTCAAAAACTACTCTCGATGCTGCATGAAAACGATAATGGGAATGAGGATACCAACGCCGCCGCACTGAAAGTGTCTGGACCCCGCAGGGTTGGGTAGCGTGTGCGCACAATCTCAGAATCACAAGAAAAAGCCTGAAAAATTAGATAAAAGTAGCAACCTGTTTTTTATTTTTTATGTCATGACAAAACAGAAAACTAAAACTTTATATGTATATGTTTGTATATATGTACATATATCATAGGTATATATTGACGAACCAAAAAATGTATATAAATGTAAATAAATAAATAAATAAATAAATTTGACTGAACTTTGAAAAGCACACTATATTTATTTAATCTCCAAAGTACTTGAGCCGTACCATAGAAGGAGAGTCGGCCCTTCACTGTGTTTTTGCCTCTGGAGTTCTCAGCTGTACATTCATAAGGTCCTGCGTCTTCCTGTTGGAAATAAGGGATCTCCAACACACTACTGGATTTGCCAAAATCCACTTTTCTGGGAAAAGAAACTCCGTCTGGTCTTCTCCAGGTGATCGCAGGTACTGGACTGAAAGCAAAAGGTAAAGGTGATTTGTTTATTGAACTATGTTTCCTTTTAAATAATAATTGTCTAAACTGGAAAAGAAATCAAGTGTCTCAGTGATTGTTAGCATGTGATATTATATAAGCAGGCTGAAGTATCAGTTGTAATATTTACTTTCCCAAAGCGAAGCACTCCAGTTTGACCGTCAACCCTTTGGCAACAGCCAAAACCTCTGGAAATTGGACCTCAATTTTGGGCTCATATTCTCCCATAATTCCTGAAAGACATAAAAAGAATGATCATTTTCTATTAAGTCCCTATGTTTGAAACCACAAATTAGAACTGAATACATATGGTGAGGCTATCACCATCACTACGGAGTACGAGTGATGTAGGAGGTCCCTGCACTCTGCTCTGGGTCACAGTGTTGGTCACAACACAGGTGTAGTTTCCCACGTCTGAGGGCTCCACTTTAGCGATGTACAGGTTGCCTGTTTTCTGTGACACAAAGCGCCGCGTGTCTTGCTTCACGAATGAGGGATATTCATTGAAGATCCAGGAAAAGGTCAACTCTGTCGAAAAGAGAAGAGGTGAGACTCTGTACAGCACCACACGCCTTGAAGTTTTCAGAAACTTTGTGAATTTAATACCAATCCATGTCAGACGCAGAATCACACAACCTTAAACATGGCTTTCAGTGTAGATGGAAAATTGGTAACTCTTTTTAAAAAGCTTCCATTTGTTAATACTGGTTATCATAGTTACATATCTGTCGACAGTGTGTATCTGTCTGTCCTATAGTTATCTATCCATCTGTTCATATTCATCTACTGTACCTAAATCTGTGTTTGTTTATCCATCCATCTTTTCATTTATCCATTCATCCATCCATCATCCATCCATCCATCCATCCGTCCCATATTTATCCATCCATCTTATATTTATTCATCCATCCATCCTATATTTATCATCCATCCATCCATCCATCCATCCCATATTTGTCAATCCATTTATTAATCCATCTGTTCATCCATCCATCCATCCTTTATTTATCCATCCATCCATCCATCCCATATTTGTCAATCCATTTATTCATCCATCCATCCATCCATCCCATATTTATCAGTCCATCTATTCATCCATCTGTTCATCCATCCATCCATCCTATATTTATCCATCCATCCATCCATCCCATATTTATCAATCCATCTATTCATCCATCTGTTCATCCATCCATCCATCCTATATTTATCCATCCATCTGTTCATCCATTCATCTTATATTTATTCATCCATCCATCCTATATTTATCATTCATCCATCCATCCATCCATCCATCCCATATTTATCA
>JAUMHP010000080.1:4877221-4894767 GCA_032361065.1 Enteromius trimaculatus
ACAACGGAGGACCCCTCACGTCGAAATGTGCCTGAAAAGGGGTACCTTGATCATCAAAAAAATGACGCAAAAGGGTCTCGACCAAGCGTCAAAATATGACGAGTTGGAGTGATACTGTGTTGCAAAGTCAAACAATACGCTGACACCACTGCTGACTTCCAAGTGTATGTGACTATTTTTCTACCACAATTCTCAAAAATGAGTACTAGAAAAAATATATTAAAATAATATGAGTAAATAAAAAGTTGTAAAAATGCATGCTTTAGTGGTCAACATGTCTTTCACTATACAGGGCATCAAGTAAACAATACATAAATATTCAAAAATATTTTCAATAAATCCTGATCAAATTTTGAAGAGTCTCAGAGGCGTTTTAGTGCAGGGTTTTACAGAGGTCATTGCAACTGCACTGCATGCCAATATAAATATACATTTCAGATACTTTGCAGGGGGTGAGTGATGTGTAGGAATATTCCAGAATCACGAAACTTCTGAGAGTGTCAGATGACTCCTCTGACACGAATATATCAATATTTCAGTCTTCTAGCTTGCTGAGAAGGCTTCTCAAGGAAGTCAAATCTTATGCTTGTACTTCATTATAAAAGTGGTGAAATTTTGTGACCTTACATTGTTGGAATGTTTTTCTTCAAATATATGCAAAAACATATAACCAGTTTCTTAGGGGAAATAAATTAAATACATGTTAAATATAATGCTTGGTCTGTCCGGATTAAACAGCAATGTACAATTTATACAGAAATGTATATTAATGATAATAATGATAAAAAAAAAATCATTTGTGTGTACATATACTGTATAGTGTATATACAATACATATTACTGAAATATTGTTGGAAAGTCATTACTTTCCTGTTTCCTGTCATTAGTCATGAGGTATTAAAACAAGGTTTTTTAAAACAATCAGTACTGTCAATCATCCTATTCTTGTGAAACTAAAGAAAAGATTCCCACTGTCATGGAACACGATTATAACAACATGCTCCTTAAATCTATTCATCTCGATTAATATTCTCACATGCCCTATTAATAACCTCTCTCATAGAGAGATTATTACATCTTACGTTGCGCACCTGTGTAAACACTTATTCATTAGAGTGAAAAACATTAATTACCCCTGAGGAAATGTTACATGGAACATCTATTTTAATCAGAGCATGTGGGTTGCAAAAAAGATGAGATATTAAAACCACATGCACTCAAGAACAATAAGGTTCCCTAGGTGTACAGTATGACTATCAATTGTCATGTGTCAGCACTTCATAAACAAGCAAAAAGAGGCATATTCACAATATGATTTCACTAAAGCCTTGAAAATAAAAACACAATTTTGCGAATGTTCCCCTTGTTAGTCGTCTTATGCATGCACTGCATGATTATATTGGGAGTAAAATAAGTCTATCAGGATACAAGAGGGCTGGTGGAAGTAAACTATGTCACTACAGCTTGCATATTGTACTTTGAAGATACATTGCTCACCTTGTAGTCTTCAAGGAAATATTTCACGGAAATGTTCAATCTTATATGAGATAATTCATTGTAATACCCAAAGCCATTTTGCTCTGGAAAAGAAATCTAGTATCGTCCCAGCATTATGTCATTACATAAAAAGTCGGTGGTTTATGTAAGAGGTTGACAGTATAAGAGGCACCAAGGCTTTGCCCTTGATTTTTATGTTGTGTTCTATGTGGCTGAATTAGGCAGCTTCACAGCATGATGGAGCTGGAAGGGGCTGGAGTGGAGGGCTGCAGAGGCGACTGAAGGGAAAGGGATTATAGATGGCACAGAAATTTAATTTTCGGCCTTCTCTCTAACTGAAGCCACCATCTGCCACTTATTTGACAATTTTCGATTGAATTAAAGAGAATCCCTTTTCCTAATTCGCAGCCGAGGAAAGCGGATTCAAAAAAACAAAGCTAGAGAAACGTAATGGCAGCACCATGATGTCCATTGTTTAACCAGAGCGAGGAGATATCAGGTTTTCATGTAAATGAGAATGAAAGTCAGGGACATCCACAGCATGATATACAATTACAGTCAAAAACATGTCCAAAAACTGAGCTGAGAGGAAATAATGGATCGTTTGATTCATAATGTGAGAGAACAGCTCAGTGTGACTCTAATGGCAGCGTGAGCTTTGAGCTTGGTGGACATCTTTCCAGATTAAACTTCTCAAACTCATAACTTTCTAAATTATAATTAAAGAGATGAAAATGAAAATTCATAAAAAAGTGGGCTATCAAGAATGATACAATAACAGCCGTGACTAATAAAAGACTAATGAAAACTTTTGTTAAAGGAATTCTGGAAAAAGCAGTGATATTGGTATTGATTTTATACAATGGCCTAATGAACAAGAAAACATAACAAGTTAAGTAACTTACAAGTTGTTGACCATTTTTCATCTGCCAATGACAACAAACAAGGTGATAACATTTTGCGCATCTTCGAGCGACTCACAATAGTGGCATTCCTGAATGAATGAGCCTTATTGAACAAATTAGTCAAATGAAATGTTCAAAACTTCAGGGGTCCTATTTCTTGACTTATCGTTCCGCTCAGCTTGGCTGTTCACTGAATGCGCCATCTCCTCTGCATTATTAGTGGACACGCCCCTTACTGCCGCTACATTGGCTACAAGTTTGTTTGTTTTAGTAAAGCATTTTTGAAAAATCGCTTACCCTGCATCATTTTTACTATTTTTTCATCCTTGTGATCTTTTACTCACAATGTTTTACAAGACTGGAACCAATCACTCCACATTACAAACTTAATGTTGAACCGGAGGTCTACCAGGTGCGCCATAGAGCAACTTTACTTACCCATTTTACCAATTACACCAATGAATTTCTATGTATAAGTAAATTCTTTCGGAGTTTTGCAAAAGATAAAGGCACCTTTTTCCAATGAGCAAGAATTCTTGAAATATTTGACTCATTTGGCTTCTCTTTCTAATGAGATACTGTACTCATATATTCTACCCCATCAGAGTGTTTGTGTGTTTTTATGTTTTTTTCCCCTCTGTGAGTCAGAGAAGGACACCCAGCCTAACGACAGTAATATGACAGCATTTTTCATCTCAGCTCTCGAACGGGAAAGAAAAATCAATATTTAATCAAAGCAAGATCGTGTAGACTTCACGATACAATATATTTACCTTCACTGTCATTAAAGCCTCAAAACCGCATTTAAATGTGCAGCGACACAACAAAATAGTTCCAAAGAGGAAAATATTATATAGTGAGAGAAAATATTCAGTCCCTTTAGCTGCAGAATATATAATATCTGTATAATAACCAAGGTCTGCTTGAAACACAATAAAACCATAGTAAGGGAGTAGGAAAATATTCACCACAGATATGCTTGGTATGTCAATATGCTTCCTAGAGAAGACAGAAGTAATTACATGCGCTTTCTCTCTCTCTCTCTGATGCTCTTCGCTCATTCTGCTGTCTCCTGATGTGTCCCCTGTGTGATAACAGAATCAGGGTAATGGGCTTTCTGTAAGCTAATGGAGGCTACACTGCAGGAGACTCCACTGGCAGGTACCACTTCTTCAGCATGGCTCAGCGATACACTGCTTCCTGTGCCGTGAGTTTCTGAATTCACAAGATGTCCATTGAGCGATCACCTTCATGTTGTTAGTACCAACAGATAACGTATAATCTGCTATTAAAATTTCACCTCATTATTAAAATGCAAATGCAGACATGCAACAGCATAACATCTAAATTTCAATGATCTTCAGGAGCTGCATAAATTAAAAGTCTAAACCCAATTAAATATAAAGTGCCCCTACAGTATTATGGATTTTTGAAAATGTATTTTTTATGCAGTGTGTAACACAGCTTTAAGTGATTGAAAACATCCTGCAAAGTTTTAAATCTGAAAGTGCACCATGTATAAAGGTATTGTCTCTTAAAAGAAAGAGTCAACTCTGAATCATTGAAATGAGTCATTTTTAAAACGATTCCAGAGCCTTTTCAAATTGACATCAAAATGAAATATTAGCATATTGCCCACCCACTTCTTGGGCTTTTGCATTGGTCTGAATGAAAATGCAAATTAATTCTTTGCCACTAGGTGCCACTTTCCGAGCGTTAAAAGCTCACAAACACTGCTTTAAATGAAAACGACCAATAACTGTTGCACATATTTTATGAGGTGGCTAATTTGTATGACATTACTCGTACATTTTTGTAGGATTTGTCTAAACCCCAGTGACGGGTATGTTTAGGGACGGGTTAGGTGTGGGTCATTCGTACAAATTCATACGAATTGGCAACTCCCAAAATACATACGAGTTTACAAAAATCTCACAAATTTGTAAGTGAGGTCGTACGAATCAGTCACCTCCTTAAATACGGACAAATTGCTGTGAGATAGGGCTGGAAACGGCAACAAAGAAGTAACAACAATAACAACAACAACAAAAAAGTCAAACAAATCTTTTAAAATAAGCTCTATATTGTGTGTGTGCATGCATTATACTGTATAGGATAAATGAGTGGTTTAGTTTGGGGCTAAAACCATTTTTTTGTGGACTGCACTAAAATTGTGTTTCTTAACCCCCACAAATTCTAACATTGTTGATTTCCAGATGGTTTGAATAGACTGTTGGCTTTGTTTGGATGAAAGGGGGCATGGGCAGCTTGGATCACAGTCCTGGCAGAGGCATGCTGTCAGACTAAAGGAGAAAAGGTCAGGACAGCAATATGTGAGGAAACATGTCTCTTGGAACGCAGTGTGGGATTTTTAAACCATTTAATGTAGAGGAGAGAATGACGTAATGAAATAAATGACATGCAGGTTGCATTTTTAAAGTTGTATTTAAGCAAATGCATAAAAAGTGGCAGCTTCATTCGGATAGCAATGAAGGCTATAAAACAATATATGTTAATGTTAACAACAACACAGCACTGGGTAATGTCAACGTGAGTTCAGTGAGTTGGGAAGATAATATCACATGGATTTTATGACATTATCTCCATCCTCAGAATGATATTATCCCATAATCACTTGGGAACCTCGTGATCTGCTGTCCCCTAATAACTCCTTTTATCATATTAATAGCTGGGCTCTTGTAGACAAACTGACCACATGTTCTAATAACAGTGGGATGAATAATTTATAAATGTGATGGGCTGATACTTCAGACTGGAGAAAAAGACTTAAATATGCAGAACTGAGTGCGTGCACAATGGCTCTAATGTCTAGGGCATTGTCTGCATTGTAAATAATCATATTGTTTAGGACGATTCCAGTGCAGACATAAAAACTTCTACAAAATACCAAAATGTACACTAATATCACAATGAAATAAAATAAATAATAATATTAAACACTTACAAAATCACAAGAAAAAGGTATGGTTACAAATGAATACATACACCCCCATTTGAGAACAGTATGAACAAATAAAAACTTGTTTTTTTTTAGCAAAAATGCATTAAATTGGTCAAAAATGGCAATAAAGATTTTAACATTGCTGTATTGCATAACAGTATTCAAATACAGAACTGTTGTCTATACTTTGAATCAAAGAATCTGGAGATAATTGTTTTCAACATGAATTATAAATAAATAAATAACTAAATATATATGCACTATATGTACTATATGGTGTGGTGGCATCCTTAAGTCTAGGTCAAAGTCCTGACAAAAACCAGCATAAATTGGGCCACGATACATGTGTATCAAACCCGTATCAAATGAGGTTTGACAGGGTTGCTGATTTGTCAAAGAGGAGCGCTTTAAAGAGTTCAGAGGAGATGTGGGTCAAGTAAATCTCTTTATAGGCTATAGCTGTGAAAAGCATCTCCTGAGGAAGAGCTTAGCCTGAGGCCATGGGCGCTAAAGGAAAACGTTTCAGATGAACGGAGCTCTGTCAGTCTCTGCCCAGCAAACATATGATAATGCCTGTGACACTCAATGAGGCAGAGCTTCAGTAACGAAAGTAAAATACATAAAAAGCAAAATGCCCTGAAGCAAAGCCAAGAGTACGACAGCATGACAAAGGCTATTCCATAAAAGGAGAATGGGAGACAAAAAATGCACTTCCAATGAACAAGAAATATTTTATATATTTTATGGGTAAGAAATTTACTCTCTATGTCTCTTTGTTTGTCGCTCTCTCTCTCACACACACACACCTTTGAATTAGGAGTCTAAATATTTTAGTGCTGACTTTTATTTTTGTAATTTTAAGTTTAAATCTTGCAATTCTGAACTATTTCTTGGGATTTAAAGTTTGCATTTTGCAATTCTCCCAATTTTTACTTTCTTTATGCTAGGGTGCAATTATGACTTTACACCTCACAATTTTGACTTTATCAGAAATTTGAGTTTATATCTTTCAAATCTGAGTTTATAATTGCAGTTCTAACTTTTCCCCCTCTCTCTCTCTTTTAAAACTTTGGAAGTTTTCATCTCACAATTTTGCAGTCTTGCAAGTTGCAGTTTTCTTTTTTCCATAAATTGACACCTGACCTATGGAAGCCCTGTTCCGTTATAAAGTCAGAATTGTGAGTTATAAAGTCACTTTTTATCACACAATTGTAATTTATTGTTCCCTTTCAGTCGGTCACTCCAAGTCACGTTGGATGGCTGACGAATTGGGATCACGTCAGAGAGACCAATCTACTTTGTAACAAAACAAGCCAATGGGTATTGGCATGCACTGATTGTATCCAGCTGCAGCTGATTACTGCGTGAGTATAAGAATGCAGCTGGAACGTGCATCATTATCTTTTCACTTCAGAGCCGAGTGGTATTCATCTTTACTGCTCCTTCTACTCCTCGAGCAAACAGACGAGTGCGGGTGTGACGGCGTTGCAGCGGTGGTCACGATCAGGGAAGCAGATCCAGTTCCCGCTGAGAACACACTGGAGTGTGTGGTCAGTTCATGTGCTCACTTTGGGTCCATGACCGTCTCGGAGTTGCACAAGATACTCCGCTATGTCAAACATGGTGGAGTCCCTTTGCCGCTGCCGAGATCCAATGTTCGTCCCGGCACCCGGGGCGGCACTGGGTCCAGTGGCGTCAGAGGTGATCTAAGGATCACAGTGAGGGCTTCCCCAAGAGGGGACTCTCACTCCTCAGGCACTCCGCAGCCAGTGGAGTTGCCGTTGGATCGAGCTGGTCCCTCTGCGAAGCAGAGTGTGCCACTCGTTTCCTTCGGCGCTCCTCCTGAGGACCAGATGTTGATAGCAGCATCGGAGGGCGAGCCCTCTCTCTCCAGGGATGATGACTTGACTGCACTGCCCCCTTCGGGTGTGGTAGTGTTGCCTGAGCCAGACCCAGAGATGATGGCTATGCTTTCCCGGGCCGCTGAGAAGGTTGGGCTCATGTGGAATCCACCGCCGCGTCACGATCCTTCAAGGCTGGATGAACGGTTTCTCAGTGGGGGTCGCGCTGGTTCTCAACGTCACCCCCCCACCCCCTATTCTTCCCAGAAGTGCATGAGGAGCTGACAAGATCGTAGAAGGCACCTTTTACTGCCAGAAACAGATCTTGTGGCTCCTCCTCCCATCCGCCCCTTAATGGTGGGGCCGCTTTGGGGTATGCGGAAATGTTCTTGGTGGAGCGGTCTGTGGACATGTAACTATGTCCCACGGCCGCTACCACACTGAAGGGTGAACTGTGTCTCCCCTCACAGGCCTGTAAGTGTTCATCAGGTCTAACTGGCAGTGCTTGTAGTGCCTGCGGGGAGGCGGCCTCTGCCCTCCACACCATGGCGTTACTGCAGGTCCATCAGGCCAAAGCCCTGAGAGACCTGTATGAGGGTGTTGTTCACGATCTGGAAGTTCTACATGAGCTTCGTGTTGCAATGGACCTCGCACTTCGAGCGACGAAGGTGACTGCACAGTCTCTGGGTCATGCGATGTCCACACTAGTGGTCCAGGAGCGCCACCTGTGGCTGTGCCTAGCGGACATGAAGGAGAATGACAAGGTACAGTTCCTAAATGCTCCTTTGTCGCAGGCCGGTCTCTTCGGTGATGCTGTCGAGAGCTTTTCCCAACAGTTCTCAGCAGCCAGAAGCAGACTGAGGTGATCAAACACATCCTGCGCCAGAGGAAACCTGCTGCCACGCAGTTCCCCGCCTTGACACGTCACACGTCTGGCTGTTACAAGCCTCAGGCTGGGTCCCTGCACCTCCTCCATGAGGAGGAAACAGATGAGAGTTGCACTTCACACCCAGACCCTGCCCCCTACTGTCTCAGGCAAGGCTTTCACAGGCCCGGGGCTGGGTCCCTGTGTTCCACCGCGCTGCCCCACCGCAGGTTCATCTGTGGTGGCGCTGGTTCCTATGTCACGGTCTCTGGGACACTGTGCAAGGTCAGGGAGGACAAGGAGCAAGTCCTTCTAGTTGCTCCATATTGGTCCAGCAGGACTTGGTTCCCGGAACTCCTCGCGACAGCCCCTCCTTGGTCAATTCCTCTGAGGAAGGACCTTGTGACTCAAAGATGGGGCACCCTTTGCCACCCGCATCCAGACCTGTGGAAGCTTCATGTGTGGTATCATGGTGCGGACCTTCAGAAGTGCTCAATGCAGCTTCTTCTTGCAGCAAGGGTTGGAGCATCGGCTGTCCCCTTCCACCCTTAAATTATACACTGCTGCTATCTCCGCCTATCATGACCCCATAGAGGGCAGGTCGGTGGGAAGGCACGACTTGGTCAACGGGTTTCTTAGGGGGGCCAGGAGATTAAATCCAATGGGTTGCCAGTAAATAATGATTCTAATGATAGCTTTCCCCATTTATTTGTGATGTAATATACAGCATTGTTGTATTAACATCCTCACTTTTTCCTGAAATATCAATCCAGTTGACTGGGACTCTTTTTAGGTCTGTGCGCTTTCTATTTTAGCTTTAGAAAACTCTTTGTGCTCCTGCGCTTTGCACAATTATAGGACTTTTTTGTGCTCTATTGTGTAAGTCACTGTACAACAGAAAGATGGAAATAAAAAGCAAAAAGAACAAAAAAAGGACATAAAAAAGAAAATAAAAGAGAAAGAAAACTGTTGGTTGACAGCACTGAAAGTCACTTTGCAAATTTATGTTAAGCGATATTTAATAGACAATTTCATTGCATATGACATGAAAAGGTGCTGAAATATTTTCATCTCTGACGATTTTCTCAGACGCCCATGCAAGTTCACCTTCACACGTAAGCAAATGTAGAGAAGCTTCAAAATAGCACCTAACAACTCCTATTGAAATAGTATGTTGCATAACCAGGCACCAGTGGAAGGTAAACCTGTGTCATGAGCTAAAATAATTCATTTGATTGGCATTAATCTTGGATTAGGTACTGCTCTACAGTGCCTTTATGTAAGTGATTATATCCCTGCTGATGTCATTTAATCACATCACAGGTCAAGTGGGATCTCAAATCTGTCTGTAAAAGTTAGTGATGAAGCAAACTACTTTGAACATTTTTAGAACTTATATATATTTTAGTTCACTCAAATTTTTCCAAAGTTGGAGAATCACATCTTTTTTTTTTTTTTTTTTTTTTTTTTAAAAAGAGGATAATTCTTACTCTGAAACTTTGCATTTGAAGCCATCAAAAGTTTGTGGCTTCACATCATTAAGGCGTTTTAAGTTTAAACTGTCCCTTCTGGCAAAAATTTGTAACCATAATCCATAATAATGCTTCTTCCACAGAAAAAGTATATCCCCTGTTGTCCTCTCATTTCAAAACCCACTCACATATTTGTTTGGGACAGTTTTTGCTTGTAAACGATGTTTGATCTGTTCATATTTCTCTACTGACTTTTTCACTATATACAAAAAACTATGGATAGGGGACTATCCACAAGTTAAAAACTTTTAATCATAGATTTGTTTCTTATAAAAAGCTGTTTGGACTCACAGCAAAGGAGTGATATAATTGCTTTAAATCTATTCTGATGAAGAAATAAACTCATCTACATCTTGGAGGGCCTGAGGGTGAGTACATTTTCAGCATATTTTCAGTTTTGGGTGAACTACTCCTTCAGTGCAGCAAGCCTTTTAATAATTAATATTATTACTGAACGTTAATATCGTTTATGCTACCTCTTGTTAAAACTATAAGCCATGTGAAGTTATGCAAAACAAAATGGATTTACCATGGTTAAGTGGGTTTAGACACTTCACATTGTTCTTCAGAGCGTGTATATTTCACCTATGTAAATTAATTATAATTCAAAGCCTCTTTTATCTGTAATACAACATGCTCTTCTCACAGAATTAAACAAAAAGCATCCATTATTTATGTTGTGTATGAGATGCAGAAGCATGGCTCAGCTTGAGAGCACCGGGGCAGCCCAAGGTTCCAATGAGTGTGAGCTTTACCTTTGATGTGTGTCAGAGCGCTATGACAGTAAAGCTTTGATAGTGACAAACTCAAATGAACCTCCCTCCACTGGGTGCCATGTGAGGAAGAGGCCACGATAAAAAAAACAACATGTGAAAAGCAACGTGGCAGAAGGGTTTAGGAACGTCAGAGAAGACATAATGAGGACAATGGGGTTCATTTGCTATGCTGCTTTAGTGCGACTATGAGGAAGAGTGCCAAAAGTTACTTTAAGAATCATTGTTGTGTCGGTCTCATAAAAAAACATACCTCTGTGCACCTTTTGTGCATCACAGATTTTACATACCTTACTTTCACAGGTGCGTGTGGCGAAAGCATAACGGCAGAGTCGGAAGAGCAAGAAATAACAAATCCTTTAATATTCCAGGAGAGAAGACACATAGGCAGGGTAATTCATCCAAAATAACCTTATCCGGACAACACAAACTGAACTAAACCCAACTTAAATAGAGCACACAATGACGCTAATTAAACAAGATGCACCTGAACACAACGACACAATTAACAGACACTAGGGCAGACTGAGACAGAGCACATGGGGACTGAAAACAATAACAAATGGTTCAGGGGTGTGACATCACTGCAAGTTTTGTTAAATTGCATTAAATATCCAGGGACTGTCACTAAAAGTTAATGCTCTATCATGTTGCAAATATGCACAACACCAAATCCAACCCTAAACAAATAGTGTTAACAAACACAAAACTGATATAAAAACCACATTTGTTGATGCAACCATGTAATTTCAGCTTCCTTTTACACAGATTTAAACTGTTTTGTCAAACCTTAGTTACACGGGATTCAATTTGGAGCTCCTCTCCTCTCAAGTACATCTATGCACAAACCTACCATCTTTAAAAACCCATAAGCAGGATATGCATGGTGCTAACATTCAAAAGCAACCGTTTTCAAAAATCCCAGCATATTAATACTCTTCAAGTATTTGTGTAAAAATTAACTAAATGTAAAAAAAAGGAATAAAGGGTGTTAAAGTTTTACTGCCTCTAGTGAAACCGCAGTGATATGTACTTATTGGTACATATTTCATGTCTCACTAAAAAGTGCACCTAGGTACGTTTATGCCATGAGACCAGGTAGTGATTTTGTTATAGCTTAATGACTGCACTGCCACAGTGCCACTATTGATTTGTTTTAAAGTTATTTCTTTAAAACGGCATCTAAAATAATCAGTCAACAATTATTGTCTATTAAGTGGGGGTTGGACTAAAATATGCATTTAGAAAAGTGCTTTTGATGTTGTCGGCTTTATGTACAGTATGTTACACTTGAAGGGTGGTGGAGGAGATTAAACACTGAGATATGGTGTGCGTGCATGTTCAAGTCCCCATCCCATTTTCTTTTTCTTATGTTGTATCACTTTCCATTATATCAGTCAAAAGCTCCCACATGAGATCCAAAAGCAGCAGGTAAAGGTTATTGTTCTGAAGCTTAGATGCTAATTACTGGCAGCATTTGGCCCATTGACTTTTAAAGAGTTTGTGATGTTTTAGAATAGATTAAAGTGTGATGTGAACTAATGGTGTGCTCTATTTAGGTGAAAAATTGAAGCAAATCATCACTTAGGGCAATAGTAAGTGCGCACTGAGTCATAATCTATTAAGATTATTTTGTTCAGTGGTTTGCACATCAGATAAATGCAAGGATTGAACTAAAATGTAGCCTCTTAACGCTGTAAAGCTTAAAGTTTCATATTATCTATACATGATCATACAAACCTGCAGAATACAGTCTACTACATTTTCTGCCATCTGATAAGTATATTTAAAGTATTTAAGAAAATAAAAGGTCTTTTTTTCTTTCTTTAAACGTGATTTAAATATTTATGCTAGTATAACAACATTTACTGCCATATCAACACTATATAGCAGGGGTGGAGTTGCAGTCGGGACGGCCAGGACTTTTCCTGGTTGGTCTGGCCGAAGGATTTGCAGAGCAGATCATAAATTGAGCGGGCGTGACGTGAACCCGACCGGCCTGAGCTTATTAGAATCGTTACTAAATTCCTCGCGAATAGCGGCCAAATACTCCCACATACAAAAAAAAAAAAAGATTTAGATATATAGAGACAAATGTAAGCCGAACGTTGGTTTTACCATAGCAAGTTAATAACAATTTAAAATTAAACAAATCTGTTATTATTTTAATCTCCAATCTGTCTTTTATCAGTTTAGATATTTAAACGCCACAGATTCCTAATATTGTTTTAGGAGTCTCCTACAGCGGTCTTAAACGCATGCAAGATGCAAAAAAAAAAAAAAAAAAGATTTGTTTTCAAAAAATGTGTGTTAAATATCAACTCATTTTCCAGAGATTCTCAAACTATATGTTTGGAATAGTTCTGAGATTCAGTATCTTTAAACCCCACCTTTCATCTTGTCTTCTCCTGCTCAGGAATTGGCTTAATAGTGGACTGATGTTGTTAATATTGGATAAAATTTGGTTACTGTACATTCAGTTAATTATTGATTACTAGCTTATTTTTTATAGCATAAATGTTTGTTTTAAAATGACCAATGAATTGTAAATAATGGCTAATATGCCCTTACTTTATGTTCAGATAATCATTAGTTATATACAGTACATATTCATGCTTAACTGATGCATAATTGTTAAGAAGTACTAATTTATTAATGCTTAACTAATGCATCATTTGAGCCCTTAAAATCATTAATTACTAGTGTGTTTTGGCTTAACTTATGCTTAATCGTGAACAAATTAACCATTAATTAATGCTTAATTAATGCATTATTCTGGACCCTTAAAATAAAGTGTTACCATTATACTTTAGTACTTCTTAAGATAATCTTATAAGTACATCTAAGTGTACTCAACTGTGCAGTTTTGTGACAGTATAAATATGAACAAAAATGTACTTTTGACATACTTTCTCTGTATTACAAAAAGGTATTTAGTTACCACGTGTAGATCACTTGAACCCATCCTTTTATTGGGTTCAAGTGTACTACAAGACAATAACTGCAACCTTGAACTGATTCATTTGCATTTGTGTGAGTTTCTATTCCACCACCTGAACATGTCTTATTGCATTTAAGCAGTGAGTTACAGCATTGTACGGGAAAAGCACCCCTGGTTTAAAACATTCACATATTTGTAATCGTGCCACAGAGGTAAACTTTTGGAGAGTCAGTTTCAGAATGGTTCAGTTTAAAGTTGTCTGTGCATATTATGCTGGAATACAATGGAGAATTCTGATGATGACAAATGCATCTGAGTAAAATTATTTTTCAGTGTCATTTTCATTGGCATACTTTCTGGCAGTGGAGTAATATATGATACATCTGTTTTGTCATGTTGTGTAAAGATCCATGTATACCATACTCTTAAAATAATCGATAAAATAGCATCTGTTAAAATGATGAATGCCTATCGATCTCCCAATAAAACATTTGTCTTGGCGCTTTTATTGGATGCAGTCTTAGGCAAATGAATAGCTCTCTGCACCAATTCTGCCACATGGTTAAGATCACAAATCCATTTTTCTCTTTCTTATCTTTGATTTGTGCCAGTGGTTGACTGGCTGCATTTCCTCAGAGGAAAAGTATTTGTTTGTTCAGCAAAACCTTGCTGTGCCATTCCTGCTCTTTGACTGTTCTGCTCTCACCTCAGGTTTCTGTCAAATAAAACAAAATGGAGAATTACCAAGCCACACGATTCAAAAAGGAAAACAAACTTCATTCTTATATCTGTCATTTACACACCGTTCCCGAAGATAGAAATATACCTGTTACTGTGCCAGCTATGGTTTATTTTCAGTTTATTCGTTTAGTTCATTTTGTGTCCCCATTTACAGTATCTACAACTATGAAGGCGGCATTGTTTGTAAATGTTATGTCAAGTAGAATGTCTAAACAAAGAAATATAGTTTGCATGCAACATCCAGTGTTTTAAAATATAAAACTGCACATATTTACTGAAACAGTAAAATGCCATTGACTGAAAGTGAATGTGTTAAGAGTGTTCCCGGTACAACAACAGAAGTATATATATATATATATATATATATATATTTTTTTTTTAGAAGAATATTTATTTTAAAGTACTTGTTTCTTTCAAGACAGATTGTTTTTTCTAAGGGTTTGTCTAAGGGTTGCTTCCAATTAGGTTTTTTTTTTAATGTTGTTTAAATGTTATTTAATTGTTTAAATATATGTTTTAATAAAAGTAACATCAGCTACTTATTTAAACAATTTTAAAGCATCAACCACAACCCTTTATCTATTCTTCTTCTTCTTTTATTTTTGGTCATTTAACTAATTGGCATATTATTTGACATTTTGGTTCGTTTCATTTAATATGCTTCAGAATAAATCTAGAAAACTATTAGTGAAACATAAGCTTCAACATTTTAAAACATTTTACAGTCAAACGGGATTCCGGTTTTTAAGGCAATGATGCAACTCTGGCTCACATGAGTGATTATATGATGGCACTGACTGATTGCGGCTGAAAGGGACTGAGGGAAAAGTCTAGACCATTAAAACTGTGTTGAATAAAAGCTCTCTTATTGCAATTATTAGTCAGTCACATCTCTTTGTCCCATCTTGTCGTCTCATTCTCACATCACAAACTCATCAGATGACAGATGTAGGGCTTATTTCACTGCACAGTTCCTTCATTTGACACCAGAGGTGACAGCACATCATATTTCTGTTTGACAGTTGATTATGTTAGCATGGAGGAGTTTCATGGAGGATGTTTAAGTTTTTCTGTTGTTCTCATGTCTCATGTTCTCTCTGTCTATCCCTGATGGCGTCATTATGACTTTAAAAACCGTCCAACTGTCCTGAGCATGTTTACAACAGCTGGTGCCTGACACGTCTTCTTATTCATCCTGCTTTATGGCAAATAGCAATACATTACTGCCACCTATTTCTGAAGATAGACATAGACATGATAGAGATGATAGACATGTTCATAGACACACCTAATAGAGATTGTAGCTCAGTCAGACCAGTCAGCCTTTACATTTATTCACTTATTTATTTATGAGTTCACAAAACAAAAAAACAAAAAAACACAAAAGGCATTCAGCTTCAAGCAAAACACATTTATCATTAATTTGTGGCTAGAAGTAATGATTTAAAGTTGATTTAATGTTAATATGTGTTAATGCTAGATTGTTTTTCTTACAAACACAGCTTTTTGCTTTAGAAGAGGTTAACTTCACAGGAGTTGTGTTGATACTTGTGGATAATTGTGGTTTTCATCAGATATTTTGACTGTCATTCGTGGCACCCATTCACTGCAGAGGATCCAGTGGCAAGCAAGTGTTGAAATGCTACATTTCTCCAAATCTGATCTGATTAAGAAACTCAGTTAAATTTCATATGGCCTTAGGGCAACTACATTTTCAGCAAATTTTCATTTACATAATTATAACATATCCTTTAAACAGCATCTTTAATAAACGACGAGTACAGGCAGTATATTCAGACTACATTCACAGTAATAATTAAAACCAACCTAAAAAGATCACCTTTTGACCGTTTTTCTTGCTGAAATGGTTGACCTTTTGCTGAAAAGTTGCGTTTTGACTTATTTAAAATGTAGATGTTCAATTAGCAAGTAAAATGCCATTTCATCTTAGATCCCAAATTAAGTTTCCCAAAATAGTATGAAATCTGACATCTCACTCTAGAAAGAGTTGGAAGTCCCAGTCTGTTTTCACATGTATTGGAAATCTCCAAGTTAAATCCGTGATCTGTTTGACTAAGCCTTCTTAGTGTAGAGTACTCCATAAGCCTCCATCTGTAACTCCATGAGAAACATTTTTCCCTGTCACAGCAGCTTTTTTTAATCTATACGTCTAGCATGTTCCATTGAGGTAAAGTACCATCTTCCACTAAAAGGTTCTTATACCTGCACAGTTTTCCTTAATTGCTCATATAAGCTTCAATTCTGATTGACATTACTACTCTGCAGAAAACATCTGGTCAGGCCTGGCATCAGAATTTGATTTTCTCCTGAACCTTTTCACTTTGCATAAGCAACAATTGTTTATGCTAATTGAGAAATGCTCCTGAGGAAACCTTTTGGGAAGTTTTTTTCAGTATGGGAATAATGTATGTCCTTCATCGTTTTTTTATTTATGTAAATACAAAAAGCTGTGAAAGAAAAGGACATGACTTTACTCGTGTAAAGACTATAAGAACTCCAGAAAGAGCTGACTGACTTGAATAAATCTTCTGAAGACAGGTGTTAATTACTGCAAATCCATCTATGCTGTAAAAATGTAAAAAATGTTCCATGTTCTTGACCCCAGTAAAGTGTAATATGTTTTTAATTAAGAGTGCCACCACAGTTGTCGATATAGAGAGAATGTTAAGATTACTCTGTCAACACTGCACTGGCTTCTTATCAAATCCTATCGTATAGATTTTTAAATCTAAATTTTTTTTTAAATACTTATAAAGCCCATATTATAGTCCTCCACGTCCGCTGCGTTCTCAAAACTCTGGCTATTTGATAAAACCTAGAATATCAAAATCTACTGAAGGTGGCAGATCTTTTTCTTAGAACAATCTACCTAACACTGTTCGGGAGGCGGGCACACTCTGTCAGTTTAAATCTAGATCAAAGACACATCTCTTTACTCTGGCTCACATTTACCACACAAATACACATTTACTAATCAAATCCGTTAAAGGATTGTTAGGCTGGATTAATTAGATCAGCCGGAACACTCCGCTTAACACACGGTGTACTCGTTACATCGCAAAAAGAATGGCATCTATGCTAATTATGTTCTGTCTCTCTCTTATTCTGTTTCTCAGTCCGTATCCAGATCAGACGGTGTACCAGCACAAAGAAATGATCTTCAGTGGAGACCAGAACACCTAGATGAGCTCCGTGGACAGATCGCCGGAACCAAACACACACAAACACACTATAAGTCCTTTGCACAATCTGACATGTGTTAAATATTGAACTGGAAATTAGGTGGTGGGCAGGAGAACTGGCCCCAACTAAGTCTGATTTCTCCCAAGGTTTTTTGGGGGGGCTTTGGTTCCTTGCTGTCAGTGCTTTGCTACAATCTGTATTGTTAGAAGAGCAACATAAATAAAAGTGATTGATTGATTACTCATGCTTTTTACTGATGATCTCACACCTTCTATGGGTAATTAC
>JAUMHP010000080.1:4903641-4922786 GCA_032361065.1 Enteromius trimaculatus
GGGGTAACTCTTTCTAATTATGCTTGTAAACGGGTTATTCTGATCAACTCAGAAACCCGAATACCGACCTTAACCCGGATATTGGCTGCATGTAAACGTAGTCTGTGTTCTCGCTGAGAAGTGAGGAAGTGACGTCATCACAGCGAGTTTGTTACAAAACTACTGACCTTTAGGCAATATTCACTTACAAGCACACTTCTGACTGCAGCTAATCACATGCCAGATTATAATTTAATATAAGTATATAATACAACACGCACAAAAGCAAAAATAAATAATAAATTATTAAAATAAATAAACAACTTTTCTTCCATGTCAGTCCCTGCCATGCTTTCAAGTATGCAGACATGTAACAAAATGATTTCCTGATCATCTCTAATGAGAGTATGGAATAAGTAGAAAAAAAAAAATCCATTTTTGTTCAATGTTCAATGTTCAATTGTTCAATGTTATTTTTTAATATTTTTTTTTAGTATTGTTATTATTGGTATTACATGGTTTCCTTTGAAAACACTTCCAAATAAATTAGAGCTAAAATATTATACAAAATACACTGCTTCAGTCATAGGCTCTTAGTTTTTGTTTTGTGTTTTTACGGTGTATGAAAACGAATATCAGGGAAACAAATTAAAAACATGCACCATCAAATCGTTAAATCCTACAAAAAAATATGGACTTAAAGCTCACACATCTACATCGCCCTGGATTCGTAATTGCTTTACCTTTTCACAAATCATGAGTTTGCATTCCTGTAACGAACACTTGATCATCAGTGGCAAAAGATAGTTGTTTACAAAACACACAGAAGTGGCTTTAGGACACTGATTTATTCCTGTGTATTTACGCATTCATCTGTCATACTGTATAAACAAGCACTTGTGTGATATAACTTTACATTAAATATTTATTGTTACCATTAAATCAGTTTTACAGCCAATCAGACCATAACAGAAATGATAGTGACAACATGCCCTCTTCTCCATCCCTTATGTCAAAAAGGTTGCGCCATTGCTCAAGGGCATGTGGCTTTGCTATTTCTCTATGTAATTAAAGCACATGACTCAGCCTAGCTCTTCTTTGAAGAAACAAAAGTGTCATTCTCAGACTTAATTAACCTTTGTGTGCGCTGCACATTTACCTCATTACGAGCAACAAAGCATGACGGGTTCCTTTTCTGATGTTCTTTCTGAATGTCACTTTTTGTTTTTCCCAGTTCATTCGACTTGTTTAGTTACCTAACGAAGGTAATTCTAACCTATTGTTGGTCACGAGTTCATAATTCAGATTCTGATTGCGTTTTGAATAACTTTCAGGCCAAACGAGAGCTACGTGTTCTATTATTTACAAAGGGAAGCTGAAACCACGCACGATAAAACTTTGAAATGACCATTTCAAAATCGTCTTAATAAGCTCTGGAGTCTTTGGTATCTTTGTAAGGCCTCCAGGGACACGTCATGTCGAGATCTACTGATCTTCGGCAACATGCGAACCAGCGCAGGGGAAGAAAAAAAAAGCCCAGCATCCTCCTCTGCAGAGCTCCGAGAACAAAACACATACAAATCAACTCGACTCAAACCGAGACCCCAGAGACACATGAATCACGGGCAAACCTTGCCTAGTGTTTTCTCCTTGCCTGTGGCAATATTTGTGTGACTGAGCGAAAGTCTTATTTGTAGATCTATCATAACTTTATATAGTCGGCACATTCAATCCTACACCTCTTTTTGGCATTATAGCCATAATAAGAGTGGGTGTTGGCTTTTACTTCCATGTAATCAAAGATAACTGACCTGTGTGCGGTACAGTCACAGCTCTGCCCGTAATGGGCTCTTCACATAACTGCCAGTATTGGAGCAGATTACAGGCCCTACCTGATGCAATCATTTGCTCAGTATGATGGGATGCAGTGAAAGGAGCTAAATAAGCATTGAGAAGCAGATACGGCACATTAGGTTTATAAATTGAAGGGCGGTAATGATGAACTGAGCTGAGGGCGTCTGATGGACAGTGATGGCTCCCCAGAGTGAAGTCTCTGCTGAGTTTTTGTTGGCGTCTATGGCAGTGATTGAGGGTGTATCGGGCCCTTTGTTGTTAGAAGATCTCATGGTGCATTGAGGGAATGGGAGCAGGGCTGAACATTGATAGCACTTAAGTAGCTTATCGCATCTGCAGAGCGTTTTAGCTGATGCACAGTGAAAGAGGGCCCCAAGAGCGAACACTTATCTCACGCTCCAGTGAAATATTGTCGTAGCTTCCTCACTCAAGGGCTTTCTTACAATAGATCAACCCGGTGCCCTCTTTTCAGTGTTTATAGTATTGACTGACTCTAATTTAATACAAACCTTGTCATAGAAATGTAAAACCATATTTGTTTCGTTCACAACACAGATTCAAAACTGCAGATTCTGAAGACATTCTAAATTGCCTGTGAATTAACTAGAAATGAGTGATATGTATATGATGTGATTATAATCTGATTAATCTATATTTAGTGAATAATTGCTCATTGTTTAGAGGGATATTTCTCTCAAAGCAGCCTTGTGTTAAGTGCTTCACTTAAGGGCACAATAGTGATCGTAACAGGGAACTAAGAAACTCAATTTCATGGATCATTCTTTCTGGGATCTGAACGGTTTAGATTGCCATCCTTAACGACGACATCAGTATGTGAGCTATATTCAGGGATTAACTGAGATTGAGAGTTTAAATAGATTGAATAGGATTTTTAATTTGGACTAAGAATCAATTTTTTTTTAGCAGTTTGCATAATCAGGTTTAAGTGTAAAGTATAATTAAATATTAATATATAATTTTTTAAAAACATTAAAGGGTTAGTTCACCAAAAATAAAAATGATCCAGTCTTTTACTCACCTTTGAAGCATTCTAGGTCTATGTGAATCTGCGAATCCAGTCCGCTTTTGGTTTCCTCAGTCAGCAGAAGTTAGAGAAAAGTGCTTATTACGTTTGATATATGGATATTTACTGTACAAAAATACTGTTTAGGGATGTTTTATTACAAATATGCACATGTCTAACACCTGTTTAAGCCAATTCAAAGGCTTGGATGGGCCTGGGCAATTTTTCATCTTTCAGGATTCACCTAAAAGAAGAAGGTCACATACACCTAGGATGATTCAAAGGTGAGTAAAATTAATATTTTCATCAATGTCATGACTGCCCATTGTTGCTCCGCCCCTTTTGTCTTGTATTTAAGCACCTGTCCGTCATGTGTGAATTCGCTGGTCAATGTTGGAAGTATCCTGTGTTTCTCCCTTGTCTAGACATTCATGTTTCCCTATGTTGCCCGTGTTTCTTTGTATTGGATTTACTGTTGCTGACCCCACGGTACGCTTACTGGATTATTCTCATGTCTCTGCCTTTGATGTTCCTGTTTGCCGTCATCGACCCTGCTCGTTAGTATTCTGACTCTGTTTAATAAACTGTTGCACATGGATTCGCACGCCTCCTCGTTTCTGCACTGTGACACTCAACTGCACTTTCTAAACAAAAAAAAAGAAAAAAAGAAATTATTTACTTTCACGATGTGGTCTCGCTTCTCAGCGGCGAAGGAAGGCAGGAAGTCTCAAATTCCAAGAAACGTGCAACATTTAATCACAAAAACGTGAAGACTACAATCATACATACAAACAACGACCAACACTGAATGTAATACAGATCACGGTTTAAATACAAAACTAATCAAGACATAATACAGGACACCCGGAAGCATGGCTGGAAGGGAGTGAAACACTGATGAGATGGGCGGGGTTGAGTGTAGACAGAATCAAAACAAAAACAAAGAAGCACATGGACCAACACATGACATTTATACTCTATTTTCTATTAAAGATCAAAAATCAAACACATTGAATTAAACTTTTTTTTTATTTTATTCAACATTTTTTTAATGCTTCAATGAAGACTGCAACACAGAATTCATATCTGACACTAAATGCTTGATTGTTATTAATATTAAAGATGTCTGACAACAATTTGATAGACAACAATCTATTTATCTTAATAGTCGATTAACTGACTAAATTCTTTTTTTCTAAATTCTGAATTAAAAGTGAACCGATTTTTAAATGATGTGTTTTGCCCAACTGTAGTGCTGTATGCATCCTTTTAGCAGCATTTTTATGTCTTTCTTTACAAGTTTATAACTTTTATGGTTTACTGAAACAACTGGTTTCAAATGTGCTTTGATCGATGTTTTAAAGACCAGAAGCCATTACAAGCATGTGTGCTGCATTTGCGCTGAACTGTGCATTTCAGAGTGATATAAAACAGCCTTAGTCTACCGCTTGTGTCCATGGACATCAGTCTTATTTGTATTTAAGTGCAGCTCGCTCTCATTTACTGTGACTCTAAGGAGCTGTGACTCAACCTCGACAGACAGCAGAGCTGACTTACTGTGAAAGTGGAAATGGCACTTGCGGGGCTTTGTGCAGTAATGGTATTTATACTGCAGTATCCTGCACTGAGTTCATATGTTTGTGTCTTCCTTAGTGTCCACTCATTTCATTGGCCCGCTAAATAGTAGTAGGTGCATCCTTGCTTTGTTTATTGTGTGGATATTACTTCTGATAGATGTGTTATGCTTTGTTATAGCAACAAAGGCTACCAGAGAGGGCAGTTTTGCAGACTAGTAAGTACAAAAGCACAGTAGGTGTTTTTATGCTGTGCTGCTGAAATTAGTTTATTCATTCTGCCTTTTCAAAAAAGTTTAATGTTGAGACATCATTTCATTTTGCCTTCACTCCAAAGCTATTTCAACGAATGATCTATTTCAGTGCCTTTACCCTGTAAAGTCTCTTCCAGACAGGCTATTTGTAGTACTTCATTGTAGCAGGGACAACATAATGATAATAAAAACATCTGCTAAATAACTAAAATATACATGTAATGTGAATGAAGAATGTAAATGTTTTTGATGTGTTAAATGACCAATGATTTTTTCTACCTTCTAAAACGCCCAAATTTAAAATATGGGCAATCATGATTCCTCTCATCATTATATGCAATAAACCATAAAGCTTCTGAACAAATCTTATCTGTCCATCAGTTACAATAGCAATACGTCTGTTACAGTAGGTAAAGAAACATCTGTTTTTGGAAACATGAATACAACTATAGGAATACGACTGAATTTCCACAACACAATGGAAACAAAATGACAAAACACAACAGAAAAAAGACAGAACTAAACTAAATTAGCACAACACAAGGAGAAAAGAAGCCATAGTCCAATAGAAACTATTCAAAACACAATAAAAAGAGCAAAACACAATTAATATAAGCCACACCAAAAAGTAGCACAACACAAAGTGAACCAAGCCACAACACAACACAACAAATTAGCCAACCCAGGCTCATTGGAAATACGTGCCTCTACATACATTTCTGGAACACCATAATTATGTACCTTGCTGCACATTTTGCAGCAGTTTCAAAGTGAAATGTCCAGAGAGTGTCACAAAAACACAAGTTTAACCAACGGTGTCACGTTTACAGTATATTACATTAGTAAAGGTACGTATTCCAGCATTTTTACTTGAGGTATGTTTTCCGGCAGTTCAGAAATCAAAATCCAGTTAGTGTCGCTCTATCATGTTGGAAATATCCCCTACACCAAATCTAAACCTACCTGATAGTGTTAACAAATGCACCCATGCTATTTTAACTTCCTTATGTGAATTTGAGTTAAGGTGTAGTCCGTGAGCCACCCCATTGGCCACCTCGCTCATAATTGCATTTTTAAGAGATGAAAATGATTTCTCAAATATTGATTTAGGAGAACCTTGATCATTGTATGCTCGGTATACATGACTATGTTTGGCTATAGTGCCGGACTGCATCCTTAGATGCAATGAGAGTAGATCTGAATACAATGCAATAATCAACACAATTAGTTGGCAGGTGTTATAGTAAAAATGCAGTAAAAGTTTAAGGGATCTTCACATGTAATGCTCATATCATATGCAAAGATAATTATGATTATAGCAGGGGGCGTTTACATGGCCCTTCAAACAAATCGTTCAAATCAGAGGGATTAATTCAGGGTAGAAAATGAGTATTTATATCTAAATTATGAGAGTTTTTAAGCATATTAAATTACGAGGGCATGAAAAATAAAATAAATTACGAAATTGAATTTCCCTTCAAGACCCTGCATCTTGAAAACTATCTGGCATACCTTTTCCCATCATAAACCAAAGCCATGAATAATATTTGTGCATGTTCACAGAAATGAACTGCAGCTGAATTTTAAAAATGGCTATAATTCACTACTTTCCTCTTTCTTGGTTCTGCTAAAAAGAACATGAAAAGCTCTCAATTTGCTAGAGATAAAATAGGGTTCCGTATATTGGAAAAGTATTTCACATAGAGCCAGCTGATGTAAATTCATATCTCGCCTCCATGTAAGCCACCTTTTTGAAGTTCTACAGCTTTAAGCATAATCAATGAAAAGGCTTCGTTTTGTACCAAAATGATACTTTCCTCTGGGGCGCCGCAGACACGCTGGGAGTTGTATTACCATTTTGCTTGAGAGTATAAATCATCCAACACTTGTACATTCTTTCCAATAGTGCTGATGAATATTTCATGAATGAAATTGCACTTTCACTGATATTCAATTGTGCCAACAGTCCCCCTCCCCACCTCATTGATCACATCCACTAGAACTGAAGAACACCTTCCTTCAGGCCAAGGCTCATGTCTCAAACTCTTGGCGAGTTTGCTGCTGTACATCACATCCGTTGTAATCAGAATCCGAAAACTTTATTCTCCATTTGCACATTTGTACCTTGCGGTCAGATCTGCTGGCTGCCTTCTGTATGGTGTTAGTCATTATTGTGGATGATAACTGCGGTGTCATCAGCGGTTTAGAGTGCTTCTGCTGAGTGTACGGTCATAAGAGTTAATACAGGCAGGGTGTTAAAAACCGCCTGGAGGATTTAGAGTATTTTGAATCACTACCATGAGACTTTATTACCCATTACCCATTTAGTAGCGCTTATGGGCTACCGGTCTGACAATCCAGTTTCAACGTTTAGACAGTATTGTGCACGCTTGGATCTGAAACCGGCGAGGATGCCAGAGCCTGTGATGGTGTTAAAAAAAAAAGAATCAAGGCCAACAACAACATCCTGATATAGATGTGTCACTTACCGAGAGATGTTCACACAAGAGAGTTGATATTATCTGTAGACAGGTCTGTCTGGGTTTAAGGCAAAACAACCTTACAGTATAAGCAAATCAAGCCACTCAAGTCTGCAATGCCCTGTTGCTACAGTGAGTCTGTGTCTCATTAAAACAACTAAAACAACAAAATACGTACCTCTCTGCATTTTTTGTGCAACCCGTTCTTTACATGCCTTACTGCATGTTTCGCCGCAGTTTCAAAGAGAAATTTCCACTGAGAGGCTCTAAAATACAGGTTCAATACGTGAACCCCTGGCACATTTTATAACACTGAAATGTGCAGTAAGGTGTTGCACAAATAGTGCACAGAGGTGTGGGTAATATACATGCTGATAAGCAACTAGTTGTGACATTCTGCCCCTGTCTGTCCTGTCTCCCCAGTCTTTGTGTATTTTGGTTTAGTCCTGTCTGTTTTGGTTTTGCCCAATTCTGTTAATTCGTCTCACCTGTTGTTGTTACACCTGCCCTCACTTTTGCCTTGATTTGTTTCCCTTTATATACCGCTGTCTTTTTGTTTCTTGCAGGTCTCGTTGATGTTATGTTAAGTCGCTACGTGTGTTTTTTGCTGCCCTGTCAGCCTTTATTTTGCTCTGGTCTTGTTAATAAATGTTTAGCCTCTATTTGATCGTGTCCTCCGTCTTCCTGCCACACACACGGACCGGCAAAATCGTTACACTAGTTAAGGGACCCTAATTTAAAGTGTTACCAAATTTATATTTAAGAAAGCCAAAAGATTTATAGATGCCTCATTTTTTTTTATAACGGAGCAGATACTGTGGTCACACTTAATTTTAAGTTCGAATTCTCACCATTAGCTACAACTTTTTGATTATGGAATGTAGAATATGTGCTTCAAAGGTTCTAACAAATAGGCAATATGTTAATAATAGGCATGCTAATTAGCAGTGAGAATTCATCCCTATATTAAGTTGTTTCAGATATCTTAATGAAAACAGAATATCAATGTATTAACACCTTATTCCCGGTTTCACAGGCAAGGCTAAAACCTAGTCCTAGACAAAAACATAACTAAAAGACTGACTGATCTTAAAACATGCCAGTGGCCTTTGGTTTGTCATAAGCTTTTTTAAGGTATGTTTATAGAAATTACTTAAATGTCTATTTAAATTTAACTATGACCCAATTCTGGTTTAGGATAAGTGTCACCAACGGTGCCTCTGTGGCCCTCTCCGACACCATTTTCCCGTGTATGACCTTGGACTGTTTATCTCGACTGTGATTCTTGCTGCCTGCCTTTGTGACTTTTGCTTGTTTATGGATTATTCTCTCGGACTGCCTACAACATACCCGTTTGCTGGTGATTATGATTCCCACCCGTTTCCACTGTTGAATAAAGCTTTGCATATGGGTCCGAACGAATGAGCATCTGTTACAATAAGTCCTGTCTGTGAAACCAGGCCTTTATAATTCCTATATAAACATTACTTCATATTACTCCCAATAATAAGAGACCTTTTTTTTGCTCTAGTTTTTGCTCTAACCTGAAACTAAACCGAAAACCCCGTGTAATGATCCACATGGACGATTTCATCTAGTGATCTACACTTTATGTTTGAGTGTTAACGTTTTGTTTAGTAGTGTAAACGTTTACTGTATTTAAAACTAATAATTTGTCATTAAAAACTTCTAAACAAATTCAATGTTTGACAGTTTTTGGCTCTATTTCTGCGTTAGGTTTTGAGTTACATTGGAGGTTTTCATTGAAGCCTTGTTTTTACTTTTAGTTAGGCCTAAAAGCTCCTGTATGCCTTTAAGCTATTAACAACCTTAGTTGAGTACTGGTTTTGGGGAAACAAGAAAATAATACACATCTTTAGTGAAGATGATTTTAAGAGAAGGAATTGCAATGTTATCAAGAAACCCAGACCCTTTCAATTAACATATCTCGAATTAACATATGCCGCAACTCATTCTGCTTATTCGGTCACTTTCAGTGCTAATGCGCCAGTATATATTTAACAGCTATAATTAATGCCACGGCTAAATTCCGATTATTTATGAAGGAAAGACAAACTGAAGTACAAAGTAAACAAAAGAGATTTGTGTTGTCACTGTATTAATTTTTCAGGCATTGATATTTATGTCGCGATATTAGTTGACCATTGACTCATCCTGAATGTTGGACATCAACATCCAAAGCACACAGCTAAACTTTCTGTACGTCCAGGTTTTGCACCACGTTTAAAAGTTTGGGTTAAAAATGCCCAGAGTGGCATAAACCCGCAGGGATATTTACAATCATCTGCCAGCTTTAAGAGCTTTCTTTCGGGTCCCATTCGGTCTGACAGATGCTCTTTTAATTCCTGTGGCTCTATCTCCTCAGAACAGAGCGAATCCTTCTGCTGCAGTCAGCGGCTTTGGCACCTCATTTACACTTTGAACCCCCTGCAGTAAGTCTCGACAGGTCTCCGTCCCGTCCGCTCCGATAACTCTGTCTTTCCAGCCATTGTCTACACATGAGTACTAACTGATTGCAAATCCTCCGCAGGATATAACAAACAAGCCCTCTCCAGTCTCAGCCCAGCCTCCTGGCGAAACTGCAATAAATGAAAAGTTGTTGAATTATACATGAATGTCTAGGTGCACTGTAAATATATCAGCTATACAGTCTCATCCAAGTAGGTTATGCGACCGATTGTATAGAAATACTTTTACTAATCGACATAATAGATTAGATTAGAAAATATTATATAATAGATTAGAATGTATGGTGTATAGTGTTTTTTTTGGTGACAAAAATACTTGGAATATACATAAAAATGTGTATATAGAAATGTGTATAAAGAAAATGTTTTATTTATTATAAATAATGCAATATGTAAGGAACAATTGACGACACCTCGGGTGTGCATTATTTTTCTAATAAATCAATGGCCTGGAGTCAACTATTCTGTTTATACTAAGGTTGCAACACCTCAAGACATCGATCAGGTGATATATTTGAAGGTATTTGTATGGTTTTTGGCAAAGTGATATGTAACTGTGAATATACTAATCTATTGAAGTACTGAAATCTGTTTTGTAGCTTTAAAATACACTGATAATCACCAAATAATCACCAAGACAGTTACATTATGAACCAAAGTCCATCACAAGCGGCTTTAAATATATAGAAGGTGCTCAGTGTCATTCATACAAACACTAAACACCATCATGGTGAGATGGATTAAACTGAAATATGCAATAAACATTAATTTAACAAGATGACATGTAACATACAACCCTAACAAACATAACTGGTCAGAAAAAAAAATAAGAAGAAACAGTTAATTCAAAGAAAAAACATCAAATGTAAACAAAATTTGATATGCAACGCATATTCTGCACATGTGTCTGTATAATAATGCATTTATGCTCTTTTCTTCAGAAGAAGAGCTCGTTTACTTCATTTAAATTGTTTAGTGAAAATTCTTGTTGCTAACTGGTCATTATCTTAACTAAAAATATAGTTATTGTAACATGCTCGTGATGTTTACAAGACATGTTACATTTAGCGAATAATTAAACTATATACAAAGTAGCATTAACAGAAGCAATAATTAAAACCGCTGAAGTCATTATAGCCTTGTTTCTTACATTTTAATTGTGTAAATAAAGGCATGATCTTTCAAGTTCAGATTCAGAAGAAATGAAAAAGTCTTTTTACCAATCAAACAGTGCATATTTTTTTTTAATTATTTACTTGTGATGGCCCCATTTTCAGCAACACTGGCTCCAGTATAGTAAAATAACAATATGTTGCATAAATCCTTTCCCATGTGCTAATTTAGTTCTCATGAGACCTCTTGTATTGTTTTAACACAGCTGTGCTGCTTAATGAAGTGTGGAAATAACATACAAAGCCCTCAGCTGCTGAAGTACTGAGTGCATTGTACATATCAAAAGTCTGATTCCAAAAATGGACCCCGCATAAAACAGTTTTCTTTAATTTGCCACTTTTTGTTCTTTTATGCAAGGCTATTTTCTATGCAAAGTATACATATTCTGTCTTGAAAGAAGAAAGCAAACTGGATTGAACCAGAACAGCAAAAGAAATCAGATGCACAACTTTCTAAGAAGACAACTACTTCAGGGTCTCTGAGATGCTCAGCAGGCAGCTTCATTGAACAGAACACAACAAACATCAGCTTCATCTGCAAAAATCAAGAGAAGGCACTAAGAATCTGTCAAATAAGAAGAAAAGGGAATGGACAGGGTTTGAAAATAAGATGGTAAATGTTTTGAAAAGAGTATTATTGATTGCTAAAAGTATGAGGTGTTGAGTTTTTGTGGGAACTGTTTTATTAAAAATGTCTGTGAAAATAGTTCTGCACAGCTGACAATACTGCACATGGAGCATAGCAATGAATGCAAATAAACAGCTTTACAGTCCTTTTTAATAATTTAATGCATTTTTTGGATACACAAAAAAGGTTCCTTAAAAAAACACAATGACATCAAATATAAAAAAAACTGCATGTGACCCAATCTAATGAGAAACATGGCCATTTTACAAGTTAGAGATTATAATGAATTTCTATGATTTTCTTAGTTCTAAAAAGATTAAACATTTTTAAAACACTTCATCAATATCTTTACTTATGCAATCAGCCAGAGAGACAGCAATAACAATGCAGCTGTGATTTGATTGCATGTTTTTGCAAAGTAAAGAAAAACATAAAATATCTTTGCTTCATTTCAAACATAAGACGCATTGAATATTATCAGAACCATAGCCAAAAAAAAAAAAAAAAAAGGATGAAGGTTCTAAATCATCACATCAAATCACATTATGCCAGACCTACTTCTTGTATATGCCTTGTAAAATGCCTTAATCTGAGTCTTTAGTTTGGCAACACAAGTGAGCACAAACACACATTACAGAGTTGTATCAATTGATTCTGGCAAGCTTAGGTGTTCCAGAGCAGGTTTGTAAGAAAGTAGTTTGTAACCAACCAAACAGTTATTGAGTGTGATGACCGAATGGGACAGTCGTGCAGTAGCTTATGGTCGCTGTAAGCTACATCAGGGACTAATGCTGGTCTACACTGATGCTCAACTACAGTACAGACAGTTATGAAAATGTAAAGTGTATTCAAATAGACGCCTTCAGCAAATGGCACTGTGAATAAATAGCTTCAGTGGGTTGATCATCACTAAAAGCTTTTCAGAAATGCCTCACGATATAGTTTATTCAGAAGAAGAGAGCGAACGGCACGCTTTCTTCAAAACGCTTTTTTGCAGCCCACATGTCTGGTTTTTTTCTCATGCTGCTTGATTTAACCAGAGCTCAGCAGCTCTAGCGAATGAACAGGAGCACAAGCAGCAGTCAGTCAGGTGAATGTAAATGTTAGGTGACCGTCATATAACAGAGAATGTTTACCTCATGGCCTAACATATTACATTTAATGAATTATTAACTTCTGAAACTTGTGAACCCCTTTCAGTCCCTCATAAACCATAAACCCAAATCTGGGAAGCGCTATGAGTTTCAAAAGTCACCAAATAAATGAACATTTGCTGAAACTTTATTAACCATCAGGTCATCCAAAATGTAGACGAGTTTGTTTGTCCATTGAAACACATTTGCAGGAATTAAGTATTGCATTACTTGCTCACCGATGGATCCTCTGCAGTGAATGAGATTTCAAACAACTAATTAAAATCTCCAACATAGGCTCACTGGGAATACATGCCTCCACCTACATTTCTGCAAAACTCAAAAAACTTACCTATACAACAAAGTCACTGCAGTTTCCAACTGAAATGAACCCTAAAACAGTAAAACTGAGACAACTTTTATTCCTTTACACACTTAACCTGTAGCGACACTGATCAGATATTTGACTTATGAACCTCCGCAATATGTACCTGAAGTAATATACTAAAAACACAGCTATATGCGCCTATATCAGTGTAACAAAAACATGCCGTGAATCGTACAGTAAGGTATGTACAGTAATAACGCTGTTGCAGAAATGTATTTAGAGGCACATGTTTCAAATGAGCCTGGAACACCACAATAATCCACAAGTAATCCACATGACTCTGACTTTTACTGTGTCCGTGAACACACTTGAAGATGATGATGAAGGTTTAACAATCTTTAATTAATCCACACACAAAGGTAAATCCGCACAGAAGAAGGAATGCCGACACACATTAACATTAGCATTAACAACTGAAACAACAGGAACCTTCCAGGTAGGTTTCTGAGGCCATAAGTCACAACTTCAAAACACAGCTTACGTGGAAAAACGCGGTTGAGGGTTGCCTGGGACACAGCATAAGTACACAGACCAAACAAGGACAGTTAACTAGAGACACCTGAACCTAATGAACTCAAATTAGAAACCATGACAACTAACTAAACCGAGGAAACAAAGTCCAAACAATGCCATGGCGTGACAGACTCCAATCTATCAGTTAATGTCTTATAAAATGAAAAGCTGTATGTTTGTTAGATAAAATTATTAAATCTCATTCTGTCTGCAGCCAATCACTGCAGAGGATCCATTGGTCAGCAAGTGATGTAATGCTACATTTCTTCGAAATGTTTTGTATTCAGATGAAGAAACAAACTCATCTTGGATTGCCTAAAGCCTTAACACAGTGCACGATTTTCGGCTCTTCCAGATGAAGGATTTCGTACAGTGAGAGAGGTTCAAAGACGACCATCGTCATGGTTTTGCAACCAATGATAGCCTATGATAGGTTTGTGTCAGAAGTACAGCACGATCATCACGCTGTGTGTTTACTGGTACGATACACGTTTACTGACCAACCGATCAAAACGTGACAGGAAATCAATGTGACATAAAACTGCTTAACTCAAGCTCTCATCCCCTCTTTTGCTGCTTCCACTTTTTTTTAGCACACAGAAAATTACAACTACTACAGTTCGATTCATATTGCTCTTTTGCTATTCCTGCTAGTAATGTGCTTTGTTGTGTACAAGACAATAGGTGTCATATCCGTACAGTCTACACACATGTCCTAGCCAAGTTTATTAGAGCAGTGATTCTAAAGTGATTCTGTGTTTTGGACTTAAGGAAGGGGGAGGAAATATTCAGCATGTTTTCAGTTTTGGGTTCATTAGTAGAGCACGGTTGAAAAAGTCAAAAACATGGATCGATATTAAATAAATATGCAATTCTTTGTAAAAAGGCAGGTTTGGAGCAATCGTGCTACAGTCTATTGATGTTGCAAGCATGATGCAAAAAATGTCTTTCCTGAGCAAATGTGGCATATCTTAATGTGTTTTGTTAGTAGTGCGTGTGCAGAGACAGATTCCCAGTGACTCATTTTAATGAGTCAACCTGCCATAAGGAGATTTGTTTTTTTCTAGGTACCGTATTTTGGGTACAGTGTTTCATTACTGTAATGTTTTCCTTATCGCCTTGCACATGTTTGAAGTGGATGACCAGAGAATCTCACCAAGGAAACTTGTGGTTTCTCCATCAAGCAATAATTAAATATTCATGATTACACGGGAATTCCTAAGTAGGTGTATAGAACATATAATATTTAAATCTGAGGTATTAACATAGAGCCCTTTACATGATTTTTTATATTTTCAAGAAATAACTGCAGTGATACAAACAGAATGTTAATCCAGTGTTGTACTAAATATCAGTATTCCTGGAATGCACTCCTCCAGTCAGATTAAGAGAACTAAATGGAACTGTTGTATAACGTTTCCTTATGATTAGTTCTTCAGATTTTTAGAGATCTCCGTGGTTTAGTTTATTAGTCTTCACTGGAAGACACGATGATATTATATTGAGAAGGACTGCTTTATATAAATAAACAAGTTTTGCAAGGAGCTTCGAAGCATGATTAGCCGCGGCTGCAACCGTTTTTCCTAATCAATTTAATCATCATCTTGTCCAATCAAATCCATAAGCCTTTCCTTTAAATCCATAAGCCTTTCCAAATTAGCCCGTTTCCTTCCCTCCCTTCGACTTCCTACCGGGGGGGGTGAACGGAGCCCTCGCTAGGGTTCAATCAACTAGGGCTCTGTGTTCGCCGACCTCCAGGCTCGCTCCCTGGACAGCACGCCTAATACGCTTTAATTGTTTTGTTTAAAGTGTAGGTAACACTTTATAATAACTACACACTATGAATGATTAGTTAAGCATTAGTAAGCACTTATTTCATCCTTTATAAACCATTGTTCCAACAATATAATGCATTAGTAAACAGTTTACAAGTGCATCTATAAATGGAATCTATGGACATGGAACATGACACCTTGTTCTTGAGCATAATGTTTAATAATTGTAAACCAGGTATTTAGGAGTTGTCAGCGTTTAACAAGACCATTTAGAAAGTCTAAGTAAATGATTAACAAATTATGTAAATTTACATTAATAAATCCTATTATTTAGACACGTGATAATAATTTTTGATTGTGTTAATAAATGCTTTATTAACACATGTTCCTGCTGTAATTTATGATTAAGTCAGGTAGTTATAAAGCATTTAGTAGTTGCTGGACATCTGTTTTTGTGAGCTCATCTAAAGTAAGGACTGTTTACACGTTGTAAAGCATTTATAAAGCAGATGTAAAGGCTCATTTATATTCTAAACAGACAAGTTAAACAAACTCAACACAGAGGGAAACAAAACACAGAAATAATTTTTCAAGATGTAAAAAATGTTATCGTACAACTGTACACTTGATAAATGAAAAACCAACCAAAAAAAAAAAAAAAAGAGTGATTTAACCAATAGCGTGATGTCATGCCACACACGTTGCGGTTGCCACCGCATAACTATAGATGAGTAAAAAAAAATATGATCTGGACATCCCTACTACATATTTTCTGAGGTGGCAAATTCATATGACCTCACTTTTTTTTTTTAAGTGCTAAATCTTTCTTTTGCGCTAAAACAATTTTTGCTATATCATACATATTTTACGAGTTGCCAATTTGTATGAATTTGAATGAATGACACCAAACCCCGCCTCTAAACCTACCCGTCATACGATGGGGTCATCGTACAAAAAAAGTGAGGTCGTACGAATTTGTATGAATAAGCATGAATTAGCCACCTCGTACAAATACGTATGAATTTGATCGTGAGACTGTGTTGGATATTTCAATTCTGAAATATCCAATAAAATGTGCCAGGGTTCACACATTGAAACTCTGTTTTAGCGCAACTCAGTTTCAATTTCTATTTGAAACTGAGGTGAAACATGCAGGAAGGCACGTACAGTAAATACGGTGCACAAAAATGTGCACAGAAGTACATATTTTTATGAGATTTTAGCTCTTTAATTCCATTCTGTTAATCCTTGTATTAGTTTAAATGAAGTTGTTTTTAGTTTTATTTATTTTAGTACTTAAAAAAATAGAAAATTAAAACGGTACTGTCGTTAAAATAATATTTTATTTAATTTCAGTAAATTATTATTTTATTTTGCCTCAGTTTAGTTACAATAATAACCATTGCTTGATTACACAAGTTCAAAATTCAAAAGTAACTGCATCAAGCAATGGCGCACACCGTGTTTAACATCTGTACACAGGAGTATCACTTTATTTGTATTTCTGACAAACTGTGCAATGCAAGGCTGTAAAAATGTGTTAGATCAAGTGGAACATTGTATAAGGGGAAAAACATGTCCAGTGGATGAGTTTTGAACGGCTAAGACATTTCATGTGGGCATTTCAGTGCCAGACAGAGGACTGAATCATTCACAGGTGTTATTGTGTTTCAAAGGTAAATGCTTTTTGACGGAGAGAGCTTTGCGGGGAAGATTGTACAGACCCCATTACTGCATTTTAATGGGTGACAGTGGTGCAATTAACAGCATTTTATTCTACCTCAACATTACAAGCAGTGAATCCCCACGTCTCTGATCCTATTAAAACTGCTGGAGTGCAGTAGATTTATACACAGCCGGCCAATATGTTATTAATCTTTTTGATTAAATCTCAGCTTTGCCGTTTTCCTTTCCCTCCTCTGATCATTGTGGAATTTCTCCAATATATAACAAATTATTAACTATTCTGAACCCAAAGGTTGCTAGTCAAAATCTAGAAAACTAGACCACAACGTAAAAGTGATAAAATAATGAATGCTAATCCTGAAAGGGAGAGCATTTCGAAACTAATGTAAACTCATAAAAATATAAATAAATAAACTAATCCAAAGTCAGCATTCTGGAGACACTAAAAATCCACATTATAGTTCTTTAGTCATACAAGAATTATTTATTTGACCATTTGTCTTTTCCGTTTTGTTTGTGCGTGCAATTTTGCATTCCGTTATATTTTCTGCTTGCATTTCCCCATTTACCTTGCTAACCTCAGCCATGTCAAATAAACCAAATATATAATGATCAAAAGTTGTGCTTTGCGTCATATGCAAATGATCGTGTTTATTGATGCCTTCATGCATTTTTAATGAATGTTATCTGCAAACTCTGCATGAAATATCAAAAAAGCCTGCATGAATTCAGACTTGAACACTCACATCTCATTGTAGGATATATCGTAGCATAACGTTTTCCTCTCTCATTAGTGTCTGAGGCACTTTGAAGGAAACTCTCTTTCTTGTAATCTTCTTATCGTCAGATCTCATTAGGTCCCGTTAAGAGTGACCACATTAAAATGGAATATTGGCTCGTCTATCCAGCTCCTTGCTGTTGAGGAATTTTAATTAGCCAAATACATTTTGGCAACTTTAGTATTTGTTAATTTGTTAGCTCTGTGAAAATCTGCAGCAAATACTTTAAGGAATAGTTCACCCAAAATGAACATTTACTGAAAATGTCCTCAGGCCATTCATAATGTAGATGGGTTTGCTTTTTCATGAAAACTAATTTGGAGTAATTCTGTAGGCTATTACATATCCCTTGCTCACCAAATAAATTGTTATTTTGCTATGAATGGGTGCCGTCAGAATGAGAGACCAAACAACTGATAAAAACATCTCAATAATCCACAAATAATTCTCCAGTCAATCAGTTAACATGTTAAGTATGTGTTTTCGTAAGAAACAAATCCATCATTCTGATGGCACCCATTCATTGCAGAGAATCCACTAGTGAGCAAGTGAAGCATTTCTCTAAATTGACAAAAAAAATCCAGTATTTAAATTTTTGGGTGAACTATTCTTTTAAAACGCTTACATTACTGAGATTTAGTTTTCATAACTTGAACAGATTTTTAAAGGATGAATAAACGTTTGAAAGTTTCAGTTATTGTTCACTTCTACTTTTCAGATTTAACTTTAAACTGACACCTACTGACTGTTACGTCCACGCCGGGCTCCACCCTCAATCTCTCACGCGGATCACCTACACTTGTCTGCACCACCTGATCAGAATCACGTCACCTATCAAGCACCCTTTAAAATCACACACCACTCCTTACTCAATGTCCGAGTGCGTTTACCGAAAGTGGACTCTTGTCATTCTATCTCTAGCGATTGTACTTACGTGTTCTCTTACCTGTTCCCATCCAGAAAGCTCCTTGATCCTCTGTGTTCTCTCCACCTCCAGTGATTCCTCTCCTCCTCTCCGTTGTGGCAAGTGTTGTGTGGCTGTGGTCGTCTGTTTGTCATCCCCGTCAGTGATTCTACAAAAGGAAAAGAAAAGAGACTCTTCAGTTTGTTTATCGCTAATTCCAGTATTTGGATATCTTCAGTTTGCTTACCGGTGTTCATTAACTCATCTTGAAAATAAACATTGTTTACCTTTTACATCTCGTTTCTGTCCGCTTCATAACACTTGTCTCGGCTGTATAAAGTTTTCTTACTAGCTTCTGCTGCTTCAGTAAAAGTTGTTTTTACAAACCATATCGGTAACACTTTAGAATAATTTTCCGTTGTAAGTCATTTATATATGATTAGTTAATGATGAAATGTTCATCTACAAACATTCACAAATGATTAATAAGTGATTATTATGTTTAGTTAATTA
>JAUMHP010000080.1:4946386-4968921 GCA_032361065.1 Enteromius trimaculatus
TATATATATGTTTCATTCTATAATTGCAAGTACATTTGGCGTCCCCGTCTGTCACCGTCAACTCTGTTACCTATGTAAACTAACAATGCTGACAATAGTGTAACAGAATTGACATTTTTATTTTATTTTTTCCAAAAACTCCACTTGCTGGCATGAATGCAAAGAACACACGACACTAATAAAAACATGATTAAAGGAGCTTTAAATAACCCAATGTGAGATTTTGAAATTGTGGTAACAGAGTTGATGTTCTAAAAATAACTCTTGGTGTAAGAAGTTCTTAGATTCAAAACTTTCTCAGAGAGAGAACAGATTTTTTCAGAGCTTCATTTCCTGTAACTTACACAACTCTGAGAGATAATTTCACCAATTTAAAGGCAAAATATGGTCTGGTAACAGATTTGATACAAGATTTAGGCACACATTTAAAAATATTTTAAATGATATAATGTTGTAGAATTTAGTAAGTAACTATTTAGGGGTTTTATTTAAAAAAATTAATAAAATATTTTAATTGCACATTTATACATTATATATGATGGATAAAATCCTGATTTTCAGCAACTTAGTCGAGATCTAAAAAATATTTAAAAGTAAAAATTGCATGACATAAATTCACAATCACATGTTATAAAGTCAAAATGGCAGTATATAAACTCTGCTAGAAATAAAAGAAACAGCCCTAGGGAATTTGTATCTTGCAATTCTGAGAAGAAGAAAAAAAGTCAATTGCAAGATGTGAACTACCGTAAAAAGTACAGGTAAGTGTGAATTTAATAGCACCTGTGTAACTGTTCAGCTACATCTAATGGCTTTGATAATGTTTTATTTTTGTAGATGAGAAAATATATTTCAATATGGTGTAACTATTGTAACAGCTATGGTAAGATGAATGCATAAGGGAGACAAAAATTAATCCAAATAGTCCACGAGTTTGACATCTATGAAACGTAGCAAATTGCTTTATTTAGTTTTATTTAATTCTGTATTATGTTACGCTTTGAATTTTACTTTAACGGTTTTGAAACAAGTATATAAATGTGCAAATAGGCTTGCAGGTATAGAGATTTTTGGCAGTTGTTGACTGAGACAAGAAAAGTAATTCTTGTAATTTGACAGGTGTAATCGTTGAATACATTTTGTTCCGAAACAATGAAAATAATCTACTTTAGCACACACAGACTGCTCTTGTGCTCACAGTGTGAAGAAGAGTTTTGAGAAGAATGTCAAATATTGGTGTTTATAGTGTAAATGCTTTGCCTCCAGTAATATAGTACTGCCCTCTAGTGTAAGTGTAAGAAACAAACCAAACGAGTGGCAGGGGAGCACTTGAGCATGTACAACGCATCCCAGACGCAGCACTTACATCCAGTATCAACAATCACACACGCCTCCAACATACTAGAACTGCTCAAGGCTTTAGTAAGAGCAGGCTGCTGTCAGAGATAACACAGTCAGGAGACTCACAACGCCTGCAGAGTCTCTGATGGCGCTTGGCAAGTCTCACTCACTCATGTAGAGACGGACAGAGAGCTGAATGTGAGTTTAGACAAGGCTGTTGAAGCTTTTGAAACCTCTGGCACTGTGATGAGACAGAGAACTGGAAAACAGTATAAACAAGGTAATACTAAACGTGTACTACTCAAGTCAGTTTACTCATTAAAAAGCAATACAGAACAATTTTATTTGAAATAATGCACACTTAAATGAAATGCAAGAGTATAGGCATAAAATAAAATACATGGAGCGTTTTAAATATTGCTATTGGTCACTTTAGCTTGATGGATCGTTAAAATAACACTATTAGAAAAACTAGATTTTTTTGTGCAAAAAAAACATTGCAAACTTTATAAACTAACTTCAAGAAAATCTGAAAAGCAATCATATTCAAGTAACCAAGACAGCTTTACTCAGAGCTGTCTTGAACTGTCAACTACTTCCATCTCTGACGCTCTTGGATCATGCTGCAGAAGCTTCACAGCTAAATTTAATTCCAGGCAACCTGTTTATATGAATTCCGAGCTGTCAATAACACAGACCTCGACACACAGGCAACACGAGCGAAGATACTGCACACTAGAGGGCACTCATTTGCTTTGAGTTGGTCTTTGACGATCTTGTTCCTATTTTTTAAAAAAAAAAAAAGATCAAATATTTTGAAGCAAAGAGAAGAGAAAATGTGTCTCAAGGTGAAGGTTTAATGAGGGAATACTGCATAACTTGATGACATTAAACATAACTGTCCAGCTCCAAACCTTCTCAGAAATTTTGAATTGATGTGTTTTCTTCTTAATTTTAACAAGAAATGACTATTTGTTACTGTGTACTACAGCATGCGTACTGTAGATAATAATATTTTTTGACTTTCTCAATATTTAAAAATATTGTGCATAATCCTTAATATTTATGTAGTATATAATATAATGTAATGTTTATTTTTTGCTACAAATGCTACAAAAGTGTCATTTTTTTAAATAAGCGTTTTAAACATTTTGTTTCAGGCTTTTGTAAAGATTTTCAGGCCATATTTTGTCTTCCTGTTCATGGAACGTATCTGCCATTGTGTGCTAAGATAAATTTATTTGGTACGCTGTTAAAGACTTCAGTTAAATCAATGAAAAACAGTGACTCATTATGAAACGCTGGTAAAAGAAAAAGAAATAAATTATTTTTTGTCTTATCTGAATCCCATTCTCATATTTCTATAAAGCATACAAGTCTTTTTTCAAGGAAAATAGAGCTCTTGGTTTTTTAACCATTTATGTAGTTCTATATTTATTTAAGTATTACACATACTGTATGTCACTGTGATGGATCTCAAATTCTTTCTATAGTACAATACTGCTCTGTATGATAATTTAACCTCACACTTATATTATTCACCACTGAGCAGGACACAAACATATGTCAGATTTAATATGTTATTTGATGAAGAATTTAGTGTGTTAATAATTAATGTACAATTAAAGAATAGCAAATAAACATTGAAGCTGGTCGGGGTGCAGACCTCAGCCAGCTCCTTCCGAAAGGCACTGAAGCATTTAAGATTGGCTGCAGAGCGTTCTTATTAGCAGCATGCTGATGAAACAAAAGCACTCCCGGAGTGTGGTCTCTGATCCGCCTTTCCACTATTGTGTTTTTGCTGAACAGGACCACTAACGCTGCTTATTTTAAGAAGTGTTAAATTAATTTGTTTGATTGTTCTAATTGTAACCATTCGGAGGCACGGAAATCATCAGTAATGACTGACTATGCTCAACAGTCCACATCCCCTCCAATCTTCACCTGAAATATTCTTAACCCTTTCTGAAACAGCAAAGAGTAAGAAGAGAATGATTGTTTTACTTATGAAAATTGATTCTATTGCTGCCATAAATCTAGCTGGCACTACTTCCGTCATTGTGTATCTGCCATGAATTATTTGTAACCTTCAGATTTGTGGCAATAAAATGTTTCATCTAGGCCATCTGTTGCTTAAAAGACTTACAATCCTGTATTTGTTTAATTCATGGCACTTAAGAGAAGAACCATAACCATAGTAACAAGTGTTGAGGTGGCAATTATGTTTATCTCTTCTGTAATGCATTATATTGCATGAATTGCAGAGGGATTACAAAGCTTCTCTTTTTGCAAGCATACAGTATATTAAAGAAACAGTTCACCCAAAAATGAATTTCGCTGTTAATTTAATAATCCATCGAAAATGTAAATGACCCTGTTTCTTCATCAGAACAAATCTGGTGAATTACCATTCACTGCAGAGGATCTATTGGTGAGCAAGTGATGTAGTCTCTCCAACCGCTCACCAATTAATCCACTGCAGTAAATGTGTGCCGTCAGAAGGAGTGTCCATGAATGAAAACATCACAATAATCCACAAGTAAGCCATTAATAACATTAATAACCATCTTGTAAAGTGAAAATATGCATATTTGTATGTTATCACTTCACAACTGATGGATAAGAGTGGTGTGATGTGGATTACTTGTGGATTACTGTTATGTTTTTATCAACTGTTTGGAATCTCTATTAACTATTTGCTAGTAATGGACTAGATTAAGCAGTTTACATTCATTCATTTCAAATTACATGTTGTCACACCGTTAGGTGTTCCTAGTGTTTGTAATGATGTCTTGCTGTGTCCACGTGCTCTTGTGTTTATTTTCATACCGTTTCCCTTGTGTTCTGACCTATCTGTAACTCTACCCTTGCCATTAGTGTTTCATTCCCTGCCAGCTGTGTGTTCCAGGTGTCCTGTGTCATGTCCTTGATTGTCGGTGTATTTCGTGACAGAATAACTGACCAACGCGAAGATGGCGTTCGCAGCCACAAACGCGTAAATCATAGCAGACGTCACAGACCACGGATAAGATGGTTGTCACCGCCCGGCTCTCGCCTTGCTATTTGGCGGGTTCCGCCTCCAAGATCAGTGCAATATGGAGGTAGATTAGTGCCAGCACTCTACGAATCTGCACCTTATGGGGGTACTTCAGGGCCAGCTCCCCGGAAGAAAATCCAGATTCCTCAGGATGCCGATCTGCGCTGTCCGGTTCCAACTCCAGATTTGTGGGCCAATATGCCGGTCCTAATTCCCGCGGACTCCAATCCACCAATCCCAAAGCCAGTTCCAGATTCACATCCTGGAGTGCCGTCCAAAATCCTTGCAGTTCCCAGTCCGCATCAGTTGGGTGTTAGCCCCGTATCACGGTCCGAGGAGTCGTGTTTTAAGTCGGTTTCGGTTTCACGGCCAGGAGTCCCGTCAGAATTTCTCGCGGTTCCCAGTCCACTTCAGTCAGGTGCCAGTCCCTTATCACGGTCCGAGGAGTCGTGTTCTGCTATGTCGGTTCCGGTTTCACAGCCATATGCGAAATCCTCATGGTTTCCAGTCCGCATCAGTCGGGTGTCAGCTCCGTATTACGGTCCGAGGAGCCGTGTTCAGCGATGTCGGTTCCGGTTTCACAGCCAGGAGTGCCGTGCGAAATCCTAGTTGTTCCCAGTCTGTATCAGTCGGTTGTCAGCCCCGAATCACGGCCCGAGGAGCCATGTTTAGCTATGTCGGTTACGGTTTCATGGCCTGAAATGCCGTCAGGTTCCCAGTCCGCACCAGTCGAGTCCCAGCCCTGAATCCAGTCCCGATTAGGCCCCAGACCATCCTCCCCCAGAGAAACCTGTCGACCCAGGCTGGGTACTGGAGGAAGACCTCCCCAAGAATTTTTGGGGGAGGGGTAAAGGTGCCTGGGTCAAGATGGGGAGGGGTGGGACGGAGATCAAGCCAGAACCCGTCAGTGACCCTGAGTTGCCATGACCTGAACCACCAGAGCCTGTTGATGTCATTGATTTCCCGTGGCCCGATCCGCCTGAGCCAGTCAGTTACTCAAAGGCGTTGGTTCTGCCAGTGATTGCATGGCCTCCTGTGATGTCGGTTCCAGCCGTAGAATCTCAGGAGGTTCTCGAATCTCGAACTCGGGTCCTGTTCCCTGATCTATGTTGCAGTCTTGTCTGCTCCACCCTGGTGGGCTTCTCCGCCGTCATGATCCACCATGGGTCATAACGAACAGTGCCATGTCTGGGAGTCCTCCAGAAACTCTGCCTAGTGTATCTCCCAGACACCTACAGTATTCTTCCCACCCTCTGCACAATGTTCTGTTCCGCCTCACTCCACCAACATCATTGGACTATTCTCCTTGGAGCGTCTGGAAGCTGCCCTTAGAGCGGGGGGTTATGTTACACTGTTAGGTGTTCCTAGTGTTTTTATGATGATGTCTTGCTGTGTCCATGTGCTCTTTTGTTTGTTTTCATACCGTTTCCCTCATGTTCTGCCCTATCTGTAACTCCGCCCTTGCCATTAGTGTTTCATTCTCTGCCAGCTGTGTGTTTCAGGTGTCCCGTGTCTTGTCATTGCTTGTCTGTGTATTTAAACCATGCCCCATGTTCTGTATCCTTGTCAGTTATTAATGTTGCTGGATTGTGTGTGTCGCTCGTTCAGCTCCCTGTGTGTATGTGTCTGAATAAAAGTCTTTCTTTGAGTAACTCAGTTTCTGAGTCTTCACATATGCTGAAGAGTGTTCGCTGGCATTTCGTGACAGATGTCTTTTATAAACTCATTTACATGAGGCTTGAGAATTGGTGGTTCTCGTTTGCCAGACAACTCTCGTTTGTTTTCGTTGGTATTTAAACTGTCCTTTTGAGTTCAAGCTTTCGGTCATTGTATGTTGTAGCCTTTTCGTCTGCTTTCTCATTCGTACTGGATTCTTTATTAAAGTTTATCAATGTTTTGTTCATCCTGTGTCTGCCTACCTTCCTTGCCCACAGAGAAGCGTGGAGAAGCATGACAGTTATTTAAAGGGTGGGTGGGTAAAAAGTAGTAACTACGACATTAAAAATTGATATTACAGTATTAGAGGTTCAGTGTTTTATCAATATATACATAATTAGAGGTCCAAACAACAATCACCTGATCTATCCTTATATAAACAGAGACTATTGTGTCTCACCTTAAGCCATGGCATACTTGGTACTGCTTGAAGACATAGCGATACATGCTCTAAGGAGAGATCGCGTCTTTAGAGAGTGCACAGATATGTTTGCTGAGAATGGTTGAGTTTTTACGCAAGTGAATAAACTTTTAAATAGCAAATTTTTTCTGGCTTCAACCTCTGGCAGCCAAACCTCACATTTGTTCTTGTTAAAGTTATTTTTCTTGGTGCCATAATAGTCTTTCTGTGGACGACTGCCGCATACAGAAAACCCTTATATGGAGCTAGTTTGAAAATTATATTATGCAAATTATTAAACTTGTGCATACAGACACTCATTTAGAAGACTACAAATTCACTAACAGAAGAATGAGTTAAAGAACAAGCTCATGTGTGTATGCACGTGTTGTGAATTAGGTAGAAAGGTTTTTGTGAAAAATTCAAGTTCACATAAAAACTAACAGAAGCAGCATTTACAGTACAAATATTTAAAAGTATGAGAACACCAAAAAAACACCATTAAGAGTCATGCTTCCACATTCCTCTTTAAACTGATAAGCAATATAGATGACGCCATTGTTTACAATACAACCAGAGCACATGCGCTGAGGGGTGGGGCATTTAGAAATGCTCTAGAGGCAGTTTAGCAAATCACAACACACTGGGCTAGCTAACCAATCAGAGCCAATAGCAAATTTCTGAGGGAAGAACTTTAAAAATAAGAAATAATCAGCGCGTCATTCAAAGAATGGACAGAGAAGTGTGGAATAAAGGCAAATTATGTGAAAAATAATGCATTAAAAAAACAACAACAAAATAAACATTAAAACATGATAGACTGTGCTCCATAAACACAATCAAGCCTAGAAACTGTCAACCACCCCTTTAACAACCAGCGCGAGAAAACAATAACTGCAGTGAGGAGGCCATTCATGATCATATGTGGTCGTTCATTGCTGCTGTCAAAAAGCTTTTAGTGTCAACCCTTTGGTAAATATAGTGAACGAAGCCACTCTGCACTGGACATATGTAGGCTACAAGTGTGTGGCAGGATGATTGACAGCTCTCTTTTCTGCCTCGTAACCTCAATTTGATGATCAGTGACTCCAGCATGAAGGAAAAAGTTCTGTTTTACCCTTTTTGATATAAGACTCTTTTTTTTAGAGGAAAACAGCTTTGATGTCTTTGATGAAATATCGATATATAGTTTGAAAAGTGGAAATAAAGAGATTTGAAACAAAGTATAATTTTACCTAATTATGGGTTTGTATAAGGAAACTGTCAAACTGTATTTCTCCTAAACCTGTACCAAAAACAGTGGAAATTTATGAGTGTGACTTCCTGTGTTTAAATCCTGTGTTTGTTCGTCTCCTTTCCTTTATCACATTCAAGCTGAAAGTAAACAAAACTAAAGACCATATCATCCTCTGCTTATATGAGTAAACATTTCATTTGACTCAAACACACAGAAGTGAAGTGGACCAGAGAAATTCAAGAGCACACAGGACTTTAGAGAAATCAACCCAACAACCAAATAAAATATTTTTTACATCCTCATTAGAAAAGGATATGCAAACCTTGCCCTAAAAATGCTAGAATAGATCTAGTGTTCTAGTACTTCTACTTCTAGCCATTGTTTGAGCAAGTGCAGACAAATTGAACATGTTCTGAATCGAAATTAAGATATTTTTGATGGAATTGAAGATCTATCAGTGTGACAATAAACTTCTGTTCTGATTCTGTTCTGTATTTAGTGTGGACTGTGAAAATAGAGGCTTTCGAAAATGATGATGCATTTTAGTCATATGGTGCAGTCATGTGACCAGTTCAATTGATGGCGGCCCGCATTGTACAGCAGTTGTTTTGTTTGCTCTCAATTTTGACAACCCTATTAAGGATTAATATCAGTTTATAAATGCTTCAGATAGATTTTCTTCAAAGAGGACGTAATGTAAGTAAATAAAGATGCAGATCGAATCGTCTTACGTTTCACGCATGCGCAGTACAGGAACGTAAGCATTTTCAGTTGTTTCAGTGTGGATGATCAAGTCTTCGGAAAAGATTGAAAACGGTAGTGTAGACGCGGAGCGTTTTTTTATACGAAAACGCTGTTTTCAAATTTATCTGGATTAGAGTAAATGTAGCCCAAGATACATCCTGTTCAAAAGGCAAGGGCGTACACAGCAGCGGGTCAAACTGCAGCTTCGTTGCACACCATGGCACTGTTTACCAGGCTGACCAGGCTGAGGTGTACCTTAGCTTTTCAGCACTTCCACTGAGATCGAGGTAGACAAGTTTACAAGGGCAAAGGCGCACTAAGCTAGCCTGGCTTCTGCAACTTTAATGCTCAGTCTGGCCAAGCTACCTTACTACCCGGGATGTATCTTACATTCTGGGAGGCGGGCTTAACCTGCGTCCATCAGATGCCTCTGTATACTACTGGACGAATCTACAACCAATCAGACCACTCATTCTGATGAGGTACAGTATGCGTAGCGACGGAACCTGAAGACATCGCAACCAATTGTTGCTAGCTTCATTAAAGCAGTAGGCAAATGTCTTTACTTACTGTAACTACTTTTGCTCCATTTTCAAAGAAAATTCTCAAAACAGCTGCAACAGCAGAGTTGAACGATTGCTGCTGCTCAGTACACGCCATGTTTAAAAGCCAGCATGGTCGCTGAACTGCTGCGTCATTAGTCGTGCCGTGTGTGTGTGGGGGGGGGGGTAGCTTGTTTCCCATTGGTTCCCACTTTTTGGGAACAGAAATGCTCTAAAATGGCTGCTTGACCAGACTAACTTTGCTCGCGAAATGAATGTAGCGTCGTGGGCGGGCCCAGGCTATCACTCAGCTGCATTTAATCTTAAATTGTCTGGATATGAACCTAAACAGCAAAGAAGTCCATATAGTGTCACTAGTGTCAGAGGGTTGCAGGCAAGATTTGAGGGACGCGATCCAGACAAGGCGTTCTCAGTGCTTTCATCCTGACCATAGTAAAACCTGAAATATCTACTCACTTGTCTCTGAGGGTTTTGAACATATACTGTCATCTTCCTCCCCTTAATTTCCAAAAAGATACAATCACCTCCACCTAACCGAGGTAGGAGCCTCCTGCACTTGCATCACAGTCTCTCATGCTGGAGGTACAGTATGATGCTTCTGGTTTGTTTCTATTTTTCATACAGTTTTTCAACTACCTTTTGACGGTCTGTACCTAAGTGTTCTTCTGACTTCAAAACAACAAATTGGATGCTAACCAGTCAGGCTTCAGGAGTGACCACTTACATGTAGTGGAGACTGCTCTACTCAGTCACTAAAGCCTTGTTCTTGGACCCCTTCTTTTCTCCCCATACACCGCATCACTGGGTCCCATCATACAGTCACATGGTTTCATACAGTCACATGGTTTCTCTTACCACTGCTACGCTGATGAAACACAGCTCTATCTCTCTTTTTATCCAGATGACCAACAGTAGCTGCATGGATCTCATTCTTTAATTCATGCAGAGATGTTCACCTACAGCTCAACCTGGCCAGAATTGAGCTTCTTGTATTTAGCAGTATGATAGTACAATCCATTTTCCATTTTATAATTGAATCAGTAAGCCCCCCCTCGGTAGAGTGGGTTTGATTATTCTGCTTTGGTAGTTAACTGTTGGTAGTTTTTGCTCGCCTTGGAGTTTGGCGTGTTTGGAATGTCTCAGGTCACGTATGTAACCATGGTTCACTGAGAATGGAACAAAGCTCTGCCTTGACATACATGCTTCAGGCAAGCTTTAGATGAAGAAGTGGTTGACACATTCTTCTAGCGCACTTTAATAAGGTGGTCATGTTGGTATTGACATCATAGACTGTCACTGGCCAATGTCAACCCGGAGGTATTTTTCACGTTTTTGGCTATAAGCACTGGTTTCTTTTTGTTAGATGGCCATCATTACATACGATAGGGCCACTCTTATGTCTATTAGAGCACAATGCACTGATTGTGTTTTTAAACCCGGACCCATCTTGGCCGAGCAAGATTCTAAGGAGGAATAAAGGATGCGACCTAAACCGGCAGTGCTCCTTTACCGAGTGTCTTGCTCACCAATTTCCAGTCGTTGGATAACAAGTTCGATGACCTCAGGGCAAGGGTTAGGTTCCAGAGGGACATTCGGGATTGCAACCTTGCTGGTGCGACAGTGCAAGCATTGTTCCCCTTTCACGCTCCTGCTCACTGAATCTTGAACTTCTAACCATCAAATGTTGCCCTTTCTCCCTACCTCAGGAATTCAGCTCGGTCATCATCAGTGCCGTTTATATTCCATCTCAAGCGGACACGGACACTGCAATATGGGATTTACATGAAAAACTACACATTCATCAGACTCAACACAAGGACGCCACACTCGTTGTTTTGGGAGATTTCAACAGTGCCAACCTCAAGCAAACACTACTGAACTTCCATCAGTACATCGGCTGCCCCACCAGGTGTAATAGAACCACTGTTATACTGCATACAAGAACAGCTACAAGGCACAGTCACTACCATCTTTTGGAAATCTGGACGGACCAATCAATGCTTGCTCTGCAGGATGCTCAAAATGACACAGACTAGGACATGTTCCGGCGCAGCTCCGATGACATCAAGAAGTTTACAGAAGCGGTTGTGGGATTCATAGGGAAACTAATGGATGATATGGTGCAGAAAACTATCATCAGGTCCCAACTAGAAGCTGTGGGTGGATAAAACCATTCAACCATGCAGATGATAGTGAAGATAGCCATCCCAACAATGGACAAATTCTGCTCCATGAAGGCACTCTAATCCTCTCAGACCCACCCGCTCCCAAAACACAATTTGACTCTGCACAATTTCCACTTTCAATATGCACTACTTGTCATTCGCAGTTGGAGACGGCTACAAGAGGATAAATGAGTGGAATTTACACACCATTCATCTACATGGTAAATCATCAGATCCTTCTGTCCACACTCTCATCACTGGGTATCACAGGGATTCTACTTCGCTGGTTTGAATCCTATCTCAAAGATAGATCATTCAGAAGAGCTTGGGGAGGGGAGGTATCTAAATCACATCGTCTGGTCACTGGGGTTCCTCAGGGATCAGTTCTTGGACCCCTCCTCTTCTCCATATACACTACATCTCTAGGGCCCATCATACAGGCTCATGGCTTCTCTTACCACTGCTATGCTGATGACACACAGCTCTATCTTTCATTTCAACCCGATGACCCAACGGTAGCTGCACAGATCTCCGGCTGCTTGGCAGACATCTCGGAGTGGATGAAAGCACATCATCTACAGCTCAACCTGGCAAAGACTGAGCTGCTCATATTCCCTGCAACTCAAACTATACAGTATGATTTCACCGTCCATTTGGATTCATTAACTATAACCCCATCAAGCTCAGCCAGAAATCTTGGTATTATCTTTGATGACTGCCTCTCCTTCAAAGACCATATTGCGAAAACTGCCTGATCTTGCAGGTTTGCCCTACACAACATTAGAAAGATCAGGCCCTTTCTTACAGAGCAGGCAACACAACTCCTTATCCAGGCCATGGTCATCTCCAGACTTAACTACTGCAATGCTCTTCTAGCCGATCTTCCCTCATGCACTATCAAACCTCTACAAATGATTCAAAACGCAGCAGCACGATTGGTCTTCAACGAGTCCCACTCCTCTCTTCATCTCCCTACACTGGCTCCCATTTGTACCATCACAAAGAGGCGCAAATCTCTTTCTAAAACGTTCTCTCACACCGTTCCTGGCTGGTGGAATGACCTTCCCATCACTATCCGAAATACCAACTCCCTTACAACCTTCAAACGACTTCTGAAAACCCATCTCTTTCAACACTATTTGACATAAAAAAACATACTCTTTCTTTCCCTTTCTAGCCTGCACTTATTTGAAGATTGCCTGTTTTACGTTATTTGTTACGTTAGTTGTTTTTTGATAAAAGCATCTGCTAAATGAATAAATGTTAATGTAAATCTTCAGTATGTCTCTTTACTCACTTATTCACCTTACTTTACTACATTGCACAGCACACAGATACTTTGCACTGACATACACTCTTACTGTGTGTATATATTGTGACGGTTGGCAAAGGAGCACAGGACAACAGAATAAAGGGTAACAAAAATGGCCCAGAGGGTGGATTTATTAAACAAAAATATCACAAGAAATGGCTGTCTTTGGATAGCGCCGAACGTCCCCTTTAAGAGATCTCCTCCGGTGAGAGCAGCGAGTGTGAGCCTGTCCAGAGCAGGAAGTAGAGGTAAGGCGATTTGAGAGTCCTTTCTGTCCTTATTAGGGAAGCAGTAGCCCACTCTAAAAGCTGGTTTCTGAGGAGACAAGAGAGAGACGTTAGTTCGGGGTGTTGGAGTCAAAATGAAGCTCGCTCGTGTGGGTGCCTCGCACGGCTTATCTGGCCGTGGGCCAAGGGCTTCCAGCTGGGGCCGATGAGCCATTGATGAGGCTGACAGGTGTTCCCTCGTTTGTCGCCACAGCAACGCTGATCCGAGATCGGGATGCTCGTCACACTATATATAGTCATATAGTTATATATAAATAGCCAGACCTCTTCTGGATTAACCACCTTGGTGACTGTTTGTGACAGTTTACGAGAAGGCACCCAGATAGGCAGATACTTGGTAGAAAGCTATACCCATTGGCCACACACATAGGTAGGAGGAGAGGACCGGCGGCGATTGGTTCGCCTGGAGGTTTGGGCCAAAACACCCTTGAGTCTCTCCCAGGTGTGACGACACCATTGGACGAAAGTCTGGGAAGATGGAACCACAGTGTCAGGTTCTTGTGATCGAAACAGAGGTGGTTTATAACACACGAAACATAGGGACATACCTAAACCCACCACCAGAAGGGAGTTGTGGGCATACTCAATCCAGGGGAGCTCTTGGCACCAGGAACTCGGGTTATTAGATGTCAGACAGTGGAGCATTCTTTCTAGATCTTGGTTGGCCCGCTCACATTGCCCATTGGTCTGAGGATGGAACCCTGAAGACAGACTCTCAGAAGCGTTTGGTTCTTTAAAAGTCGGGAGCAGACTCCAGGAGGCACCACGCAGTCATGGACTTGTGGTGTTGTTGGCGTCAATTAACACGACCCTCCACACGGAGTACGAGATTGATCAGATCATCCGATCCCCAGGGCAGTTCCACTGCCGCCAGTTCGTCCTCAATAGCATAGTCCAGCCCCTCCAGGAAGCGAGCACATAGCACTCCCTCATTACAGCCGCAAGCAACCGCTAGAACCTAGAACTGAATGGCATAGTCAGTGATAGAACTCCTCTTCATAGACAGGTGAGATAACTGAGCTGCTGCCTCATAACCCTGGGCAGATTGATCGAACAACTTGGCCATCTCCTGGCGAGAAGCTTCAAAAGTCACACCGCAGGTAGCCCGGGAATTCCAAACGGCAATTCCCCATTCGCAGGAACGTCCAGAAGTGCAAGCACGTAAGCGACACGCGCCTCATCTATGGCATAATGTTGTAGGGAGAATTCCAGAGAACAAGAAAAAGAAAGGCTTGATAGGCATTTGGTTCACCTGTCGTAGACCGGTGGATTGTTGGCATGCTGCTCGGGCTTGAGAGGGATGCCAGCGCAGAAAACGGGAGTTGGTGGCCTCCCGCTGAAGTTCATCTAACTGCGTTTGGAGCTTGGTGACCCGGGCACTCAAAGCATCTGAGGTAAATTCCCCTGAGCGTACAGATTAGTGCAGGAAACAAAGCACTGGAGCCTGACGAAAATAAAACAAACAACTTGACAGTTAATCAAATACAGCCAAACTGAGGTATGAACAGTCTGACACACTTAAAAAAAAGAGGGAAATATAAAGGGAGAAGATAACGAGAAGAATGAGAAACGTGTGAGAGCAGGAGAGCTAGTGATCAGGAATCAAGGAGGGGCAGAGAGAGAGCAAGGTAATGAAGACAACATGCATGTGGAGAGCTGTTCTCAGCTGTCTCCAGTGTTTGTGTTTGGGTGCGTGGCTTTGTTGTGTAAGCTGATCAACCCAGAGGCTCAACATTATCTTTATTAACAAAGTGCATATTGGAAGTCTAAACAAAAATATTCTCACCTAAAACTACATTCTGTTGCACAAAACGGTTTTATTTTTAACATTAAAGTGTATTTGGGCATCTCCAATGACACCCACTGTGAGAAAACCATAAGCGCAGTGATACAAATGGTAAAACTGTTGGAGTTCTGTTTTCATTAGAAAATCAGACGCAGGCAACTGTCAGGCAATCAGATTTGAGGATCAGAGAGATATCAGAGATCTGATAATATATGTCCAACTGATAATATATGATCTGTGTCACAAAAAAAAGGCTTATATCAAATGTATTTCCAGGATGTTTCTCACCTGATGTTAAAATGTAACAGAACAAACTTGCATTGTCACAGCAGAATTACTGTTTTTGGAAAGCTTTCCAGAGGAGTCTACTCACCACTGTACAAGAAAATGATCAATCTAATTTATAGAAACAGCTGCAATACAGTAATTCTTTTTTTATACAAGCCTCAAGCTCCTCAATTTTTGCTCCAGTATCACAACCTTGCAGCTATCCCTGAGCCTGGGGTCATTTAATATGGAGATTATTCACGTAATTAAGCTCGACTAGAATTGTGTGTATCGGGTTACTCAAAGTTGCATCACGCTAAAATTGCAGGCGATAGACTTTTGCACCAGACAATACACAATTTCCAGCTGTGAATGCTTTTATGAAACAAAAACTCCAAAGCAAGATTCAGCTTCAGTAAATGCAGTCTGTGAGGCCTGTTATTGTTGCAGCACATTAGCATATTGATCCTATGGTCTCAACATTTTGCGCTCTACAGCCTCATTGTTTCGTGCAACCACAAACATCCTGCCTCAGCACCAAAGCAGAGAAAAGAGCAGTCTGGTGAAAATAAGTGCTGAAATATTTATTCGAGATGCATATTCAGCTTTTTGACCACAATTTGACTGTGATCCATCTCCATGAGCAGGCGGATTAATAATTGAGCCCCAGTTAAACAACTGACAAATGAGATGGCCATGTGAACAAGGAAAGAAATTATGGAGGATGAGGTGAGACAAGAGAAAGAGAAAAGCTGGCTTGAAAACATGAGGAACATGACTGCCAAAATGAGTTGCATCCAGACCGAACCAGCATTTATACCACCTAATGCAACACAGAAAAACAATGAATCAGCTATATTATTATATATTAGTCTTATCACCCATGTTGATTTTGTGCTGTTCAGCAGTGACTCAAATAAAAAACTCATGTTGCAATTTAAGGCTATTTTTTTTATTATTATTTGGAAAGGCGATTTGCAAAGATTCATTAAAAGACATTACACTCACTGCTTCTGTAGGTGAGGCTGGATAATGAATGATTTGCGCGAACATAAGAGCATTTCAGTTGATCAAGGGTGCATTTCCCCTCAGAACCAAACGTAACTTTAATCCTCCGCGTCTTCAGTCACTCTGATGTTGGGGGTTAATGACTACTGCTATGTTCATTAATACATTCAACAACAAAACACCTCAATCTCTTAGGAGTCTTGCTTGTCTCTGCTGTAGGGTGGTTGTGTACACACCCTCACAACACACATTTCAGTCCGAACTGCTTGTAAAAGTGCATGTAGCACCAGATGACCCCTTTAAAAGGGTTTACATATCACAAGACAAGATAATAGCAGAATTTCTAAAAATAGTTTTTCAGCATATTTTGCATATTTGAACCATTTCCAGCAGTGACTGTATGATTCAGAGATCCATATTTTCACATTGACGACAACTGAGAGACGCATACGCATCTATTACAAAAGGTTCAAACATTCACTGATGCTTCAGAAGGAAACACAATGAAGGAGGTAAGAACTGAGTGGTGAAAACATCTGAACATAATGAAGATGTGTAACTTTTTATATTTTTATTTTGCACTGCCTAATAAGTCCAAATTTATGCGGATCTTCAAAAATATTCACCCCCCCACCTCTTAATGCATCTATATATAGACGTTATTACTGTTATATATTCTAAAATGTAATTTTATATCATGATGGCACAGCTATATTTTCAGCATCATTACTTCAGAGTATCACACAATCCTTCAGAAATAATCAATATGGTGATATTATTTAAGAAACATTTGCAATTATAATTGTGAAAACAGCTGTGCTGCTCAATACTTTTTGGGAAACCATTATACATTTTTTTTTTTTGATAAATATAAAGAACAGCATTCATTTAATGTATTTTTTCTGCAGTTAGTAATCTAACAATGATGCAAATGTCTGTCTTACTTTGTTTCACCGTTGTTTTACTTCGTAAAACACTGCAGCAACGGTAGAAAACACTTCTGGTCTCTTGTCTTTTGTCACAAAACCACGCCACCAGGTCGGACTTAAACAGTGTTTGGAGAAAAGATTTCAATTAAGAGTGGTTTGATTAAATCTCAATTTACTGGAGTCAACCAAGCTTTGCCTGACTCCCACTCATGTTGTGCTGTGAATCTCAAGGCCAGATTGACATTTGGAAGTGTTTAGACCCGCCACCTGCTCCCGACTCATTTCCCTCCCCATAACGGGAACGCAGGCACAGACGGAGCCGCGGTCTGTCTAGTATAAGTTATCGCTGTCATGTGCCTCCGAGAACCACGTGGTCCGATTGTCATCCCACATTCCACCAACTCTACAGACCAACCCAATAAGGATTTATGTCTAGGATGCTGTCCTCTCATTAAGTCCACCATGGACTCTCTTGGAGAAGGTAAATTCAACCTGCTCAGGCGTAATAGACCCCTCCACCATTGCACGGCAGTGCGCAATGAGAGGCAGAGAGGGCCATTAGTCTTATGTGGCCCGACTAGCAGCAGGCAGGATAATGAACTAAGGAGAGGGTTAGGGCACCCAGAGGAAATAAGGCTCACACTGCAGAGATAAATTCACCATAAGAGACAAATACTGTGAAGAGCATGGGCCTCAAACTGACAAGGAGGGATATAAAAAAGTTTTTAGTGCTTATTGAGTGGATATATATTTTCACATATTTATTTATTTGTTTACTTATTCCTTCATTTACGAGAGTTTCAGATGCTTTACCAGGGAAAAATCCTCGTCTTGAGAGCATATTTTCATTAAAGAGTGTAGCCTCAAGGCAAGGAAAAGCAAAATGCTGTGACGGGAGTTTTAAATTGCAACATATCTACAGTGTGTAAAGTGTCTTGCTCGGTTTGTTTATGAATGTGCATTATATCACCACTTAAAGCCAAAAGTTGTACCTATGAGTTTTGTACGCTTTTGGGAATGTTATTAAATTGCTGTCATTTTTAATAAGGTGGGATGTGATATGGGGGTGCTCATCCGGCTTCATTCAGATCGAATGCATATTACATCCTGAGAAAATGAGCTATATCTTTTCGAGTGAAAATAAAGAACTGTGATAAAGCAAGACACTGGAATTAAGGAATTTATTCAAAGTGTACTAAATATGATGCATTTCCAGTAGACAAAGGTGTCTGTGGCAATTCAAAACACAAATTACCATTTTCAAAATACACATTCGCCCTCGGTGAGTACAAATAGATAGCTGTGGGCTCTGTGAGTAATCATCCTTCCATGGTCATCGCCTCAGAAAAGAATAACAAAAATGAGATGTATGGTCAGTGTTGCATTTCCTTTTAGTGATGCTGAGTAAGCTTTGGCTGGAGCAAGGAGGTTTCTCTCTGTGCCTTCCAAACTGGATGAAGACCAAGTCCCTGTCTGCGTTTGTTTTTGTCACCCTGTTCTTTATGCCAGATGGTTTGACAGTCTTGCCAGGAGCTGTTATTGCCTTCATAGATATGCTTCTCTTGACAGCACGTAAGTAAACTTAAGCTAAAGGCAAGAGAGGGTAATTACACATAGACTAAGCCGAGCTCCATTCCAGTGATTATGGCACTTGGCACGCATTGCTGCGAACTGGATTTGATTGAACTACAGAATGTTGCAGTTGTTGCTGTATTTTGTAGCCATGTCATTGGTTACGGTTGTGTTTGTGAAAATCATTAATCTTTAAAGAAAATAATCCCACTCCACAGTTCAAGTCGTGTTGTGCATGCATGTAATTAATGTAGCCAACTGTTTTCAGCAGTGTGAAGTATTTGAGTAAATGTAATTAGTACTTAAGTATTGTTTTGGCAACTTTGTCATTTGTATGAGAATCAAAAGTACACTCTAAAAACATGCTGGGTTCAGCTTGTTGGATCATTTTACTGGGATGTTTCTTTTTTAAATATATACTGTATATATTTTTACCCAGGTGCTGGGTTATTTTTAACCCAAATGCTGGGTTCAGCTTGCTGAATCATTTTACGGGAATGATTTTTATATTTTTTATCCAGTTGTAAGGTTATTTTTAACTGAATGGGTTTAATTTGTTGGATCATTTTATTGGGATGGGTTTTTTGTTGTTGTTGCTGTTCATATTTTATAAAACTGCAGGGTTATTTTTAACCCAATTGCTGGGTTGGATCATTTTACAGGGATATTTAATATTTGTACCCAGGTGCTGGGTAGTTTTTCTGTAACTAAGTTGCTGGGTCATTATTAATGCTAGTTTTTTTTCCCCTACCCAACTGCTGGATCGAGCCTGTCTCTGAAAAAACAACCTTTCAGACAGACCATGGTATTTTCTCTACATGAGTTCTCAGCGCCACTGTCGATTTAGTGCACTTTCTCAGTGAAATAAAGTTTATGTATGTTTTATTTAATTTATAAAGTCTTTATTGTGTCTACAGTGCGCAGGACCCAATGAGACCCATTTGGCAGTCGATCATCGCTAAATAGTCTATTCGGAGAATCAGTCTCTTGAGAGCTGCTAGCACGGTGCCCTGAAGTGGAGGACCGGCAGGAAACGGCCGATCTAGCTGCTCTAGAAACCTCAGAGGAGGTGGCGAGCCTTTCAGCTCCGCGACGTTTCCGGGTGGAAAGAACTGAAAGCAGCGCTCGCTGGAGACCGCAGCACACTATGAGGGCACTGAGGAGACATGGGCACGGTGTAATGCGGTGTACGCCACTCTTCCCCAGAGGGGCCTGCCCTCTGATGTCCTGTAGAGTTAGGAGTACTGAAAACTTCTATTAAAACAACAGTCCTCAGACTATATTATCACCAGAATTATGGAACCAGTCCCTTTAAGACTGGTTTCTGGTATCAGTAGAACTGCTAATTCGGCGCCCTGAAGCGAAGGAACGGCAGGGGACAACCGATCTAGCAGCTCTAGAGACCTCCAGAGGAGGCAGCGAGCCTCTCAGCTACACTACGTTTCCGGATGGAAAAACTGAAAGTAGCGCTCGCTGGAGAGACACGACCCTCAGGTCTTTCTTTGCTGGGAGGGCCCCGCAACAGAACGTCGCCAACTCCCCTGCTTTGTTTATCTTGGGGAAGGAATTTTATTTCCCTTTTAGGCGGCAATGCTCCGTTTCTGTGTCTCCTTGTATGAGAAGCATGTACTCGGCTGTCTGCTCCGCCTAGCAGCATCACGAACTGGAGAATGACTATAGCGCTGACAATAAGAGGCCAGCAGTTCATCTGAACTCTCATCCAGGTCTTTTAGCAGGTCGGCTTGGTACGCCTGTAACACAGCCTTTTTTTTCTGTGTGCAGATGCGTCACCAGAGTAGACCCTGCCTACCAGCATTTTAGATCTGTAATTCTTAAAGGCTTGGAGGGCTGGGACAGAGCCTTTAGAGACAATGCAGTGTTGGGAGAGAACTAGCTCGCAAGCATTAACTCAATTCATGGCAACGTCTTATAACCGCTTTCATTCATCACCGTTACATTGTTATGGGGATGAAAAAATGGGCCGCAAACGTGTGGAAATCGGGACAAAAATGGCAGGCTCCTTCTTGAAGGCATTTATTCATTTATTTTCGGCCGCGTCCGCAAAAACGTTTGTTATCTCACTTACTGCGCCGTGTTTTCTTTTTATCTCTGCTGCCGGCAGTGCGAGTCATTGCCTTCAAGAGCTCCTTATACTGGGGCGATAAAGAGACCGCAGTATCCTCTGCGCTCACCTCGCTTCATCCTCGGATGAGGAGAGGAGAAACGCTGTGCCGTCTTGGCGAGGGGAAGTAGCAGTGTACTAGTGATGTGTCGTTCACGAACGAGCCGGCTCTAAGAGCCGATTTTCTGTAGCAAACAAGAAGAGCCATCTCCCATCGTGGAGAGATGAATCTTCTGGCGTAAGTAGGGGCGGGGCTTCATTTGGGAACCGTATAATCGTACCATTATGTGAAAGAAGGAAAGGGAGCGCATGCTTTAAAGATAGCGAGTATGTAGTGGTACAGGTCAGGTACACAGAGCGACAGAGAGTCTTTTAAAAAAAAACCAGGACAAATAATTACAGAGAGGAGAAATCGCATCAGCCTATGCAAGATGAGGCATCACATATTTCTCAATGCCAACCTGCAATAAAGACAAAAGTGTTTTGTTATATGTGTTAAGATTCTTCCCTTTATTTAGGTTATTTGATTTGTTTGCTGTGGTTGTGTTCAATTGGTCAAATAAAGTTGTATTAAAATGTTAAATAATCGTAACTGTGTATTTTTTAATGTAAACTAAGGAATTAAAAAGTTGCTTCCCAATACACAAAACATTCACAATTGATAAATTGGGCTAAAATAGATGGGTCCGAGTGATACTAAATAAAGAGCCATTTGGGAGCCGTAAGCGCCGGCTCTTTTAAGGGAGCTGAGCCAAGAGAACCGAATCTTTGAAAACAGCTGAACTGCCCATCACTACAGAGCGCGCTTCCTTACTCATTAGAGGATTGAGATAGGGACTCGCCCATCTCAGTTTCCCCTGCTTGCAGTAAGCCAGCGATCCACAAGCACCAGACACCTAACTTTTTCTGCAGACTGGCAGGGTAAAGGATGCACATTTTTACTGTGTGATAAATATAAGCATAACAGGAGTTATGTCATATTTATCCAGAAATGTATTAGTATTAATTATGTTGTTAATCAAATAAAGTAATAGGAAAGAGGTTATTATGTGCAAACAGCAGGAAACTCTATTGTGTATGCATGTCTAAAAAATTCCAATTTTAAGCTTGTGACATAAACCTCTGGAAGATGGTTTTGATCCCTTGGAATGTTATTAGGTTGGTCTTAACTACAGTATCAGTGGGGCTTGTTTTATTATGGAGACCTGGCAACTCTGAGAGTGATATAGCCAATACTAGCTTGGCATGCATAATAGAGTGTTTTTAGTCATTTTCAGATCCATGTGAACCGGGATCATTTTGACAATGTTGTCATCTGTATTGGAAACTTTTCAAAAGCACAAAGTACATCATTGCCATTTAAACATACTCTTATATGAGACAAGGTCATGGCTGCAGACAGTCATGAGGTTGAAATCAGCATGTTCAGCATATTATTTTATACGTTTTTGTGAAGAATATTGATTTCCTAATGCCCTTTTTGACCTTAGGCTTAACAGAGACTTGAGTGTCTTTAAGAGACTGTTGATTAACCTTGACTAACCTTGATTTATTGCAGCATGAGTATATAAGTATGATTTGTAAAGGAAGTTATAAAGGACTAATTTTCTCTTTAAGGCATTCTTTCAGGTTCTTTTTACATGATACTCTTTTGCATTTTATATTAGATTAATATGTTTCCTAATTTTTTACATTTTTCTTCACATTCTTCTCTCCTTGCTTCATGTAAGTCCCATCATTCTGCACTATTCTATCACACTAAAAAGTAGTGCAACTAGTGTATTCACACTAAAAAAATGTGTGGGACAATAACAGTGGGAAGAGCTAAACGTGCTTAACCTACAAGTTTGATAACCAGCGCTCTCTCCACCTTCAATACTACGGCTGAGGTGAGACCCTTGAGCAAGGCACCGATCCCCCAACTGCTCCCCAGGCGCCTCAGCAATGGCTGCCCACTGCTCCGGTGTGTTCATGGTGTGTGTGGTTGTCCACTTCTCACTGCTGTGTGTGTGCACGTTGGATGGGTTAAATGCAGAGCACAAATTCCAA
>JAUMHP010000080.1:4971487-4983065 GCA_032361065.1 Enteromius trimaculatus
CCCCCCCCCCCCCCCCCCCCCCCCCCCCCCCCCCCCCCCCCCCCCCCCCCCCCCCCACAAATGTTTACGAGGACACAAATTTGTGTAATGACTTGCGTATGACAAGTCGTATGAGGACATTTTCAGTGTCCCTGTAATTCAAAAGGTTTTTTTGAAAATCTAAAAATGCACATAGTTTCCTGTAAGGGGTAGGTTTAGGTGTAGGGTCAGTGTAGGGCAATAACACATACAGTCTGTACAGTAAAAACATCATTACACCTATGGAGAGTCCCCATAAATCACAAAAACCAACGTGTGCGCGTGTGTGAAAACAGTAACACTACCATTTAAAATATTTTTTTATTTGTTTTTTTTTTTGACAAATAATTTTATTCAGAAATGTATTAAATCGATTATTACTAAACGTATTAAATCAATGTCAATAATGACATTTAAAATGTTATAAAGATATATTTTATTTAAATAATTAATGGTCCTTTGGGGAAGCAGAATCGTCAAACTGGAGCCAAAAACGTAAAACTCCCTCACGATTCACTTCTGGCCAGTTGTGCGCTTCAGTCAGAAGGTGGCGCTGTTGTACATAAAGTGTGTCTCTCCAGTCTTTCGCTATCATTCTGCTGATTTGCTGGACTCAGCGCTGGCTGGACACGCTGAATGTAAATCTGGCCGCCAACAACGTCTCTCTCTTTCTCTGTATGGCTGTGAATCCAGCGAGGTGAGCTTGGCACAGGAGAGGGACTGTCTGGGTTTGCGCGCAGTTTGCAGACAGATTTGCGAGGGAGCCGTGCTGGAATATATTCAGGGGTGAAGAACCGAAGGAGAAAGGGCGAAACCCTCCTACAGCCTGCGCTTTCTTCTCCTTCTCCATCTCTCTCTCTCTCTCTATCTCTGGACGCAAAGACTTGGGCAAAATGGTTTTTCCGAAATCTCAGTGACTGCGATGTCAGCACCTCTCATTCACCGCTTGTGGAGCACAGACTGAAGAAATACACCTACTGAGAGAAGAAAAAACACCTTAGTCGGGTAAAGTAGAAATGTTCATATCAGAATTGAGCGTTTTGTTGTTACTGTGTTTGTTCAGCCTGCTCATTGTTTCACCTTGCATGGCTTTCAGGTTTCCGTGTCATTTATTGCTGCATTAGAATTCACAGTGAATCTGTGATTGAAGCAGCAGATGCTTTCATCAGCAGGTCAAATATTAGTTCACCCATCAGCTCGTGTTGGTTTACGGTTAAACAGCGTGTGCTGGATGATGCTGATTGACAGATACGGATGTAAGGAGCTCTGCAGCAGTGAAGTTCAGGTAGAGCTTCAGCTGCGCATCTCCTGCAGAAATGCACAGGTGCTCTGCTGGTGTGTCAGGAAAGCCCCTGGAGAGAGCCTGACATTCAGAACAAAAGTGCCTGTTACTTTTACATTACAATGTCCTTGTTACACCAATCGCGATTTATAGCAGCCCCATAATGATATGTTCGATAATATATGTATATAAAAAAATACATAATGAAGTAGTAACTTTCATGCCTTAAATAGCTATTTCTGTATTTAACCCATTAAATTAGTTTTGTTGGTAAAAATTGATGTACTTCGATTCATTCCGTGACGTTAACACAGATTAAAACCATATTAAACCAACTCTTTTTTTTTTTTATCGTTTTGTAGGCTACACACACATGCAATTTATTTCTCCAAACATGCATCCTTAATGCATTCACCACTTTAAAGTTTCACAAAAGGAGGTTTATGGACATTGTAGCTTTGTAAAGTTCTTGAAAAGTAGTAGAATAAGCACTTAAGAAAGAACGATAAAAAAGAAAAGCCCATAATAGTTCTTGTAGGAATGTCAATTTTACCACATACAGTACATTTAGCTTATGTGTGATGTTGGGTAAAGTGTATTTACAAGTACTAGCTCAGCACTGTGCAGTAACTACATCCCTGAAGCACATGTTAGGTTCATCTTAATCCCGTAACATGAATACTGTAATGTAAAAAATAGCCTAAATGTATCCAAAATGCCTGTTTGTGTTTCCTGAAAGTGTGGTGATGTTGTATCAGCGAGGCATTTTATGTTTTTTATACTTCTCATATGATATAACACTTCACCATGCTCTGCGGTTGAACTGATATCATGCTCTCTTCGAGAGCAACCACTTCCTCCAGAAATGATACTTGTAATATGGCTTTGCATTTTTAATGTGAACTTTTGGTTTTTAATTTCACTTGAATTATTCATCTGAAGTATGCATGCAATATGAGAATCACGTGGAGTCAAGAGAAGTCAAGAAATGTCCCTCACTTTCCACACTGCTTAGAAGTGGCAAGTGTCCTTTCATCTCACAGCCACAGATTTAATATGAATCCGCGATAAAATTCAGCCGAGGACTCTATTGCTCGTACGCATGAAACATGCATTCTGCATTGCATGTGAGGAGAGGCTGAGATTTAATGCAGCATTTTGCTCATTTCATTCCACACGTGAGGTGTAAAAAAAAAAAAAAAACATCTGTGGACCTTTAATAATACTGAAGCTGTGAAATGAAGCCATTCATCGCCACAGACAACTTGCGTAAAATTCACACCATGGAGAATCTTCAAATGACCTGCTTTATATATGTGCGCTCCTCTCAATTTATTCACGCCAAGAACCAAATTGCATTTCAACTAATCTCTTGCCGAGTCTATTTGGCACAAAAACAAGTAATTCTAGGTATCTGTTAGCATAAGTGCCCTTGTGGGTTGACATTTTAAAAAAAACGGCATTGTTCTTAAAACTCCTCGTGCACAGGGAGCAGCCATGATGAGACTTATTAGTCGTCTAGTCATGTACGAGTGGGAAGAATTCTGTGTCCTGAGACCTCTTTCCAAAGCTGCCATTCGTTATCCTAATGAGCGTCTCTGACTTTGGGCTTAAGGGAGCAAATAAATTAAGGACAAACGCATGCCTACTCTAATTACAACACATCAGCACTTAACAACACAATGTGACAGAAAAATCTTGAAAGACACCTTTTTTAATGGAAGCTATTTACGAAATATAGATTGTTAAAAGTTTTGTAAGTAAAAAAAAAAAAACACATTAATAGCTCTCATTTCCAGAAATGAGGTTTAAATGGCTGTGAAGCTTTGTAAAGTTTTTGGAAAAAACGAAATAAGGTCAGTGCTTAGGAAAGAACGAGAGGAAGTGAAAGAAAAACATGATAGTTCTTGACAGAATGCTGTTTTTTTATGAAAATAAGTTTCTGAATCATGTGCATGTTTGTCTGATGGGCTCTCGCTGATTTTAAAAGCAGGACAACTAGGCTAACCCTGTAAAGTCTAGCATTAAATAGATTTTTTTAATGGAACCGTTTACTGCACTTCTTGATAAAATATTCATATATGTATCAAACAGCAGTATATATAATATCATATCGAGAGTATGGAACACATAACATCTCAGTTTAGTTTAGGTGCCTATAACTGAGCAATATGTGTTTATATGATATTTGATGCATTTACTAATATTAATATGACAAAAAGCAAGACGAAAAATTCTTACATAAAACGCATATAAATATCAGATGTCGCTATATTTCCTAATTTTTACATACTTTTTCTTTATATAGTTTGTATTGTGATATTGTAACAAATAAACATTCTTTAAAAGCCTGATGCATCGTATAAGATTTCACATTTTAACAATTGAGTAGAATTAAGTAGTTCAGTTTCGTCACCTTGAAATAACAACATAAAAGTCACTCTTGCGGTTACTTGAATCATTGGAGATTTCAGAGCAAGACCATGACCTGAAGGAGGACATTTTCAGAGGTACATTAAAAGGCCTTTTATCTTGCTAAAAAAGTGTGCACTATCAATCAGACGACGGAAGGTATGTAGTAGATTGCATACAACAGGTTTCTCAGCAATGCTTTGATCATGTTGATAATATAGCGGCCATAGAAATTCATGTATCCAATCAGGTTTTCTTAATGTCGCCCTGACTGAAGTCAAAAAAATTGAAATCTCTTGCATCTGGCTTGTTTTGTAGTTTGTGTGGTTTTGTGTTGTTTCTAGAAACGGTTTGCATTCATCCGCCCTCTCTGAATTGCTAGATTGGTCATCTCACCTGTTGCTAAATACAACCCAGCTGTTCGCCAAGCTGTTCATCAAACATTTATTCATAATTTAAAAAGGGAAAAAACAGACATCGCGTAGGAAAACAGACTTCACCCGTTACAGTAATGCAATAATGTGCACATTTATCCCGAATCTCGCTGGTATCAGCGTCGGCACGCGGCTGTTTCCCTGTCGGGAATGCTTTTGATAAGCTGTCTTCTAGGCATTTGCTTAAACTAACATGTCACTATGAGATGCAGTTGTCGTTTGTTTTGATGTAAAGTGCCTACAGGCAAAGGGACAGAGTGAATGATGATTATCACAAATCTGGCGCCTGTGTATCGCTTCCCTCGCCGCTGCCACCAGCCTCATTTGCTATTTTGATGATGTGCTCCGGTACCCGTAGAGGCCACTCTCTGGTTCCAGAGAAAGAGAAAGCAATTGATAGGCTGTTATTAATGGCTTTGTGTTTCAGAGTGAAAGCTTCACTCGTCACCACCTGAGATTAATATTGCCACGTCCACTACGACTGTGCCTCATCGCTGTATCTCTCCATTTCTTGGGTTTCTGTTTGACAGTCGATGTTAGTAGGTCACTAGGGCTGACCGATGTATTTTTATATCCTATATCCTGTGTGGTATACAAGGCCTTTCTGCAAAATTGATACAAATTGTTTAAAGAGGTCATATAATGCCAGATGCACTTTTACAAGTTGTTTGAAATAAAATGTGTGTTGGCAGTTTGTGTACACAACCACCCAATAATGATAAAAATCCACACAGTGGTTTTTTTTTTTTTGGTCTCCTTAAATGTTTTCTCCTTTCTCAAATTGAACTGTCAAATGGTCAGAGGCCCCTCCCACGATTGTTGATTGACAGCAGCGTGTCACACAGACTGAACTGTGTGTTACCTCAGACCCGCCCTGAGTGAGCCGTCATCAGACCGAGACGCAGAGACAAGCAAGACTCCTAAGAGATTGAGGTGTTTTGTTGTTGAATGTATTAATGAACAGAGCAGTAGTGATTTACTCCCGACATCTGAGTGACTGAAGACGCGGAGGATTAACGTTAACTTACTCTTGGTTCTGAAGGGAATGTGGCCTGGATCTACCTAAATGCGTTTATGTTCGCGCAAAACATTCATGATCCAGCCTAGGGATGCTCATTTTAACCATTTAACCGTTAACTAACCGATATGAATTTTGACCAATTGATACAATCAGTTAAACGGTTTAAAAGGTCATTTTTATTTATTTCAGTATTTTACCTACTCATAGTCTATATAAAATTGTGGTGAAAAAAAAAATCACATTTTATTGGCCACATTCACACAACAGCAGAATCCAGTTGTTGAGTCCTAATACAGAGAGTGACCACTGCATTCTGTAACGAAACTCACCTGTGTTCAGGACTAACAACCGCATTCTCAGAACACACGCGCTGTGTGAACGGAACAGGACTCGTCATAAACTGCTCTGCTGCACAAAGGCATATCTACCGGATATGTTTATGTGTGTTGTAGCTGCGTGTCATCTGAAATTTTTATTAGATGTCGTCAGTTTTCTGCCGTAGCCGCTCTCGTCACTTTTGTGTTCAGTGCGCGATTCAAACGCTCCGCTCTCAGCGCAAAGCTGCTGTCGTTTAATGAAGGTTTGATCACAGAACTCGCGCCTCGATTGGACTCCTGTCATGTCAGAAAGTGACTTTTATGGACGTTGCTATCTTCGACATTAATTGGGTCACTGTTGCTAACTTTTTTCTTTCGTTGCCGCAGGCGTATGATATGAATAGATATGATCACATAATTCTTCGTCTTCTGTTGTTTGCTAGTTTTTGCACGTGAACAATGAATTCGCAGAAAACAAATTTTAACGGGTCACGGTGAACGAGCATCAGTTGTCGGTTACGAGAAATAACCGAAATGAGCATCCCCAATCCAGCCTCACCTACAGAAGCAGTCAGTATAATCTCGTTTAATAAATCTTTGCAAATCGCCTTTTTTAATAATGTGCTAATTAGCAAGTTTCACTATGAAACTGGGACTATGAACACGACTAAGTTAACAGTCTCTGAGAGCGCCTCAGAAAAGAGGGGCGGGGTCAGGAGAGCTCGTAAAGATTTAAAGGGGAAGTACTCAGAACAGAATGTTTTGAAAAGAGCTGTTTTTGACAGGGGAAAATGGTTGTTTTTTACACTACCATTGAGAAATTTTAAACACACTATATTACAGACTTTTTATTAAGAATCTAAAGCAGTGATTTGGGAAGCACTGCCCTAAAGAATCATATCAATTGTGGAAAATTGCCATTATATGACCCCTTTGATACATTAATAACGTAATTGTTAAAATAAAACAATATTAATTAAATCTTAGAAATTGATTGTTTTCAGTCACATGACCCAGAGGGCAAAACATCCATAAAAAACTGCAGCACAAGCAAGTCAATTTTTCATCTGTTTCAGAGCCGCAAATATTTAGATCACCTCTCAAAGGTATGTGAATAAAATTCATGTATGGCCATTTGCAATCCATATTAATCACCCACAGCAATATTTCAAACATTAAATAGCACAAGGCCCATCAGCCTTATATTGACAATAAACTGTGTGTTTACATGCACAGCAATAAACTGAAAACCCGTGCAAATATTTACAGGCAGAGAGAAATCAGAGCAAAGATCTATGCGACCCAATTACTTTAAACAGTAATGAGCAAGAACTGCTGTACATGACCTTAAATGCAGTCAGATTATTAAGCATAACCAGTTAACTTGAACATTAATATCAGCCAATATAGAAACTTCTAGCATTACATTCAATTTCTAAATAATGATATATTGCTATTCTGAGTCATTTTTGTGACAGATTTCAGCAACTTTTTTAAAAATCCATTTCACACCTAATGCCATTTATATATGTGTCCTTATACAGTATAAGGGACATAATAGATATTCATCTCTTGTTTCAGGCTCATTTCACGTGTCATCCACCCCGTAAAATAATGAAATAAATGAATACAAATATAGCATCTGTCCCGCTAAACTGCGCTCAACAGCTTCGTAATTGAGAAAATCAGTCAGGCCGGCCAGAGACACAATAATCCCTCTTATACCCCGCAGAGGATCATCAAAACATAAACCAGCACGATCTCACCCGCATGTTATACAGAACAAAGTGTTGTGCTATGAACACGTCAGCTAACTAACCTATAAATGCAACGTTACGGGACAGTAACAGATTTATTTGTCACAAATGGACTGTCTGTCTGTGTTGCTTATTAGAAGGCTTCTTTTTGTCTTAATGTCTCTGATATTTCAGTTATCTGAAACACTTCAGGGCATCGTAGTGCATTGTGATACACTCGCCACTGACAGAATATTGTCCTCAGGAGAGAAGAGTACTAAAAGTCAATTTATTGCTACACTTGATGATTTTTTTCGTTACATTCTGTATCTCAGATATATCAGCTTGCTCTGAGTGTTGTGTTTGAGGAAAGATCTGGACTAGTTTTAATTTCGCTGGCTGTTTTTTAATCTTATAGTTTTAGTCTTTAGTCCTATGTCAAATGTCCTTTTTCATCATACTTTGTCAACCTGTCCTATTTGGGATTTTTTTAATTGTTATTTTTTTCCATCTTAGAGAAGTTTTAGTTGACTAAAAATCTGGGAGCAGCTTTAATCAATGAAAACCTAAAAAACAATAATCACAATTACTTTATTAAAATTTTAATCATGACTGATGTTTTTCTATTAAAACAACAAATAGACTTATTAAATTCCTATTTAAATCTTGTTAAATTCCTATTAAGTTGCATGAGCATGGAAGCTTGTGTGGATAAAATGTAAATTAAAAATAACTTCTCGCAATTCTGACCTTTACTTAGATTCTGAGTTTGTACCTTGCAAGTCTCATAATATCTCACAATAAACTCTGAATTGGGGGATGTTAAAAGAAAAAAAGTTGCAATTACCTCGTTTGGTGTTTTTTTTTTTTTTGTCAGAAATAGATTTCGATTGGTGAGAGCAACCAAGATCGCAAACAACATAGGCAAGATCAATGTGTGCATTTATGGCACTCCCTAATGGATAGGGAGTTGACTGGTTTGAGTCCCAGGTCCTGCAGGGATTGTGGGTGGGGTTAGTGAAAAACCAGCGCTCTCTCCACCTTCAATACCACTACTGAGGTGAGACCCTTGAGCAAGGCACCGCTCCCCCAATGGCTGCTCTGGGTGCGTGGTTGTTCACTTCTCACTTCTCTATGTGTGCACTTGGATGGGTTAAATGCAGAGCACAAATTCTACCATACCTGGCCACATGTCATATCCCTTCCGTTTCTTTTTATTCATCAGTGAGAAGGTTTGATTGCAGATTTAGTCACAGCAGCCAGGAACACAATGTTCTCATGGTTGCCAGGTTGTGAGGATTAAGTAATTGACGGGGCAGGAATTATGTAAGCTTATTTTGTCACGGGCTACAAAATAACTCCACAGAAAATGTATCCTTTCTAAGAGAAAAGCTCTGATTGGGGGATTTAATCTCTTGACAGCTGCATGAAAACCTATACAGGCTGTTTATTTCCTCTTTTTGATGAAGACTATTTCTACTGAATTGTTTTGGGGTTTTTTAACTACATTTTCTCTTTTGTCAATAACAGTCACAGTTAATGTTTTAATGACATTGCTGTCTCGTCTTAACCGCAAAAAAGGTTGTCAACGAACATTTTCCGTGAATGAAGCCCACCCTAATGTGGATGAATATACTGTACATTCAAAAGAGTGTTTTTGTAGTGACCCGTGATTATGTTTAGTCGAGGAGCAAGCAAACATAATCAAGGAATCAGTGAGTTGTTTGTAATGGAGTGGAGATGTGTCCTCGCTTCAGAGAGTTCGAGCATTAAGCATTATTAATGCGGCTTTACATCTTCAGGGTGTTTTATTTGGAGGGATGTTGAATTGTTTGTATTAAAAGGCATTAAATTAGGTTGCAAATAACAGAGCCCCTAATTAAACAGTGCACACTTTTCATTAATGGAAATGAACTAGACGGTTCAGTGTGATGAGAAGGTCTCACAGGCTCACTGCCGTTGAGGATTTCACTTCAAGACTGCTTAGCAAGAAGGAACATGACATGCAGTGTTCTTCGCGCAAAATCCAGAGTATTTAAATCCCATTTAACACACTTACTCCTGCTAAAACCAGCCTAAAACCTGAAAGATGAGGGGAATCCTTCCTGAGGCCCCACGCTCCAGCAGCTACACGAGATGGCAATAATTATCATTCTTGGAGTGCCCTTATAAGTCTTCAGTGTCCTGGATATTACTCGGCTTTGTGCGTCAGTGAATTGAGTGAAGCGCTTCTCTGAAGTGTATTATGAGAAACTGACGTTGAGCGTCTTACAGCAGAGGTTCTTAACTGGTGGGCCGCAACCCAAAAATGGGTCACAGGTCTATTCTGATCAAACTCTGCGGTATGTGGGCGCAAATTAATCTGCTTTTTGATAGAAACTAGTCAGATTAGGCAGATGCCAACATGGACAGATTGTATGACATGGTCTTATCCTTGAAAAGCATGGACAGAACTACACATGGTTCAGAAAATATGACCCGCATAATATTAAATATCCAGTGAAGCCAGGATAAACATGACTTGGTGCCATCCAGATATTTTTTGTGCAGTAAATTATTTGCTACTGAGAAGAAGAAAAAAATCATCGGAATTGAGGAGATAGTATCCAAATACTAACCATAGTATATTTTCCATATAGTGTAACAATTACTTGTTCAGTGTAAAAATGTACATTTATTAATATGAACATTTAATATTTAATTCATATTTGTATATACAGTCAGTGTGTATTTACTTATTCATTTTATTATTTGGAATATAGAGCAAAAATAATGCATTCAAATTCTGCAAAAGTTATGTTGCAACAAAAATTGTTAAAAATATGCTTTATTTGCTACTCTATTAGTGCTGCACGATTAATCATATCACAATTGCGATGTCAGCCTATGCGATTGCATTACAGCAAATGTTGCGATTATATTAAACAAATGCTTTGGTGGACGTTCACACCAGACGTGAATGAAGCGTTAAGCGTGAGTGATTTGCATGTTAAGCCAATGCAAAGATGCAATTAGACATCCTGCAGCGTGATTCGCGCGAATAAAGCAGCGCGTTAAACAAGCCGGCTTTGCACACATAAGCAGCGCAGAGGCAGGCGATAGAAGGCTTCCATGCAGATGCTAGATTGAATAGGTTAAGCTTTGAGATCCAAGACAAATTTTGGAAAGAATTCCAATAATGAAGTGTATTTGGATTGAATAATTGAATTGAAAAACTAATCTTAAAGCTAACAAATGTCTCTAGTTTTATTCATTTAACAGACTTTTGAGGCAAAAACTCGTGTAAATTATGTGGCAAAATTTAAATTTTATGCAATTTAATTTAGTAATGTAAAGATGTTACTAAAATTAAAAGATGATTTAATTTTGTACAATTTAGTTTCAATTTGAAAATTGAATTTTTAGTTAATTTTTAGTTGTTGCTAGATTGCACTGTATACTGTATCTCAGTTGAGAAATACAGCATTATTTCACATTATTTCAAATACAGAGTCATTCCACTTGTTTATCGTATCGCAAATCGTCTCAGGTTATGTATATAACCCTGTTCCTTGAAGGAACGAGACGCTGCGTCGACGAGACGCTATGGGAATGCCCTCAGCGTGACGGCTCTGAATAGTGTGTAGAATCAGCCAATGATGAATTGGGACGTCAGAGGTAGGTGACGTCACTGGCCAGGAAGTATAAAAGCACATGGAAAACGCCGGCCAGACAGCTTCTGTCATGAAGCGGAGCGCCGGCAGGGGATGCAAAAAGTGTGGCTCTGAGACGCAGCGTCTCATTCCTTCAAGGAACAGGGTTATATACATAACCTGAGACGTTTCTTTTCAGGAACTCAACGCTGCGTCGACGAGACGCTATGGGAACGAAATACCCACGCCTCCAGACTTTTTCAATTCCCTGCCTAGTGTGTGGTTAAGCACAACTAGGACGAGAGAATCGAGGAGCTAGTAGCCCGAAAGTCAAGTCCGTAAAATCTGACAAATGTGAGGGGGGTTGACCACCCTGCAGCATTGCAGATCTCGGCCATGGAGACCCCTGAAAGCAGGGCCTTCGAGGCTGCCACACCACGTGTCGAGTGAGCTCTGACTCCTAGCCTCAGCGGGAGACCAGAGGACTCGTACGACAAGTTAATGGCATCTACGATCCAACGGCTCACGGTCTGTTTTGTTGCTGGAAGCCCCTTCCTGGGAGAACCGAAGCATACCAGCAACTGATCCGACCTCCTCAACAGGGCAGTTCTGTGGACGTATGTGCTCGCACTGGACACATACAATTCAGCTTCCTCTGGCCAGGCTCCCGAAAGGGAGGTGGGTTAAAGGCTTGCAGTATCACTGGCTGTGGTGTAACCGTAGGCA
>JAUMHP010000080.1:4994465-5006634 GCA_032361065.1 Enteromius trimaculatus
ATTTGAGAATGGCTTGATTTCAGAAGGGGCAACTTATTTTTATTAAATAAAAAAAAAACTACCTGTGGATCTTTATCATTGTAGGGTGAATGTGTACACACACTCCCAACACACATTTCAGTCCAAACACTGTACCACCGTATGACCCCTTTAACACTATCTGGTAAGTTTAAGGCTGGGTTTGGTGCAGTGCAGTGCAGTGTCTAAAATGCTATACATACCTGAAGCAACAGAATTAACATAAAATGCAGCAATACATTTCTATACCATTTATATTTCACTTTGAAACTGCCGCGAAACATAGGTACAAAATGTATTGCAGGAACATGGCCACAAGTATATATTTCCAATGAGCCTTGGTTGCAAAAAGCAATGTTCTCTTACCGCTCCTGATTACCCAGCATAATTTTTGCAGCTATCAGAGCAGAAACGAAAGCTGCTGCTCTCCGTATCATTTTCCATTGTCTCCTTTTACATTCATAAGTAAATTGTGCAAGCCTATTTTACAATATTAGACTTAGAGATCAGAAAAATCCCATATTCACTCTCCCCTCAAAGAAATCAGAAAAGTGCACAAAAGAGGTGGATGTAAAAGCCTGGGGTAAATGGGAATGTGTCTCCCATGTCTACACCAAAAGGCATCTTTACAGCATGCATAGACAGGAAGTTAAAAGACAATCTTTAATTGCCACCCAGATTCGTTGCTGTTCTCATCTCAGTTAATGGGTTACACCCCCCCCCCAAAATGAAAATTGTGTCATTAATCACTTAGCCCCATGTCATTTCGTATCTGTATTTGGAAAGCAGTTTACTGTATGATAAAACCAGGAAGTTTTGACTTTCCCATTGACTGCCAAGTAAACAACACTGTCAAGGTCCAGAAAAGTATGACAGACATAGTCAGAATAGTCCATTTGCCATCAGTTGATCAGTGCCTGTGCGTTTCTCATTTTCTTCTAGTCATCTTTTTGCTCTTTCTCTTGTTGTGCCACACGTCACGCACAGCAGTGCCTGAGCCTTAACCTGCACACCTCTCTTGATGTGCAAATAGGGCTGAAGCGCTTCTTCTCTGGCTCCTTCCTGCTATTGAACAGGGAAGCTGAGTTGTCATCTCTCTAGAATAAATTGCCCGGCTACAACTGTGAGGTTCATAAAAACTGAAGGTAGATGCACTTTTAAATTACTCTCATCGGCCGGTTCTTGAACAGTGCAGCACTTGCTCCCCTGACTGTCAAAATATGATTTTTCCCACCCAAGTTTCCTGACACCCAGGCAAAAAAATATTGACGAAGCAACTCCAAAGAATGTTTGACAAACTTTATCACATCCAAGCAGTTACTGGCAGCATGAGATATCAACGATGAATTGCCAAAAAAGACTTGATTTAATCCGTTCTTCAGTGAAGTTTGATTGCAGACAAACATATCTTTTTCAAGTGAGTCAGTCTGCAGAGTTTAAATGAAGCGCATGCTAAAATGATTTGTGCAAACGACAAGGTAATTGCTTGAAAGAATACATCAAACCTTGAATTCAAAATATCCAGTCTTTCAAAGTTATATTAGAAATCCCAAACACCTGTCCTGCTGCGGCTTGCATGAGAAATGCGTTTCCTTAATAGATGCATCTTTCCTCTGTGAATACAAATACAGCGAAATGCTGCAATAAAGAACAAATGATGGTTTTGACTTCAAGCATGAAGAACAGTTGTGCACCATTTTGGCAGGCTTGTGATATACAGGGCCTGGTGATATACAGCTTACTAAAAATGTATTTGTAGCATATTTTGGACAGTCTTTCATGATGTATTTGGATTAGAGACATAATTTCAGCCAAACACCGTACAGTAGGTGTCATTTACTGTCAAAACATTTTTCACTTTTCACTCCATTTTATGAAGTAGCTTGTGGCAGTAGTGTTTCAGATAAAGAGGAAGCATCTTTAGTTGTTTAGCAGAATTATTACATTTTATGTTAGTGCCTGTGATGATCGGCAGTTGTGCTTGTGGCTCATTGGTGATAGATAACAATGTTTTCACAACAATGTTTTTTATTGCTTATTTATGACAACTAATTACTCTATTAGGATGGGTTACAACTTGTTTTCCAAATTCATACTTAAAGCTAAAACAGCAAGTGACAATTTATGCAGTAATTCTATATCATCTACTGTACTGTAGGTCATTTAAGGGAAGTTCAAGACAATAATTTTTACGTTTTAGCTAATTATTCTAATTTCTGTGAGAATAGAAAGTCCACGTATATAATGTTTTGTTTTCTTGGTTACTCATTTATTATTTTCCCCCTGATGTTTATTTCTTGATTAGTTTGAGCTGTATTTAAATCCCATGATAAGTTCGGTTCTTGGTCTGTTTTTCAGTTCAGTATTTTGTGTCTTTTTATTAATATTACTGGTAACATTTTAGGGGCCAATTCATAAAATGTAGCATGCATATTAGTTGTTTATTATATTTGTCATATTGTCTGTAATTTGCTACTTTATTTATTTTTTAATGAAAATAATTAAATAAAAAATAAATGAATATATATATAATATATAATAATAAATAAAAATATATTTTGTGATATAAATACATTTTTCTCGTACAATAGGATTTTGGTTATATTGGCCCGTTGTTAAAGTTATTTTTATTGGTGTAAATGGGACATGAATTTTAAAAAGGCAAATTGTTTTAGTTGGATTATTTCATTTAAAATTATTGTGAATATTTTGTGAATATTTGATATATTTCCCAGCTCAAGCAAATCCAGTACATTTTTATGTGTTCTTGTTTTGTTTTTTCTTAGAAAGCACTTAAAGCATTGGGAGTCTCTGGCCTGCATTGCTGGCCCACGTGTGTGTGTGTGTGTGTGTGTGTGTGTGTGGAAGCAGAGATTGCTCCCCTGGAACATACACTGGTCGCCACAGCCAGAGACTGGTCTCCAGGGTGGTCCACAGGTGTTGAAGGTCTGAGCACCATGAGGAGAGCAGAGAGATGAGCAGATGAGCCTGGTGCTTTGGATCCCACACCAGCAGTCATATCAATGATGCCCCCCTCCTCATACAAAATTGATATGAACAGCAGGGTCGACTCCAGTTCAGCCTCAGCCACACTGGAGACTCGGCACTTTCCAGAAAAGCCCTGAGGCAAACGTAACCCCACTTCACACCTCCCTTCACTCCATCTCCGTTTTCTCCTGCTATCGCAGCCTGCAAGGATATGTCACCTATTTGCCGCTGTGTGTCAAGTGCCCTTGATCGGGCCTCGCTTGCCTCGCTACTATTTTTACCCAACAGAAAACCGTTTATTGACGTCGAACGGCTCTTATTTGCATTCCTCGCGAAAATACCTCACATTAGAAGCAGGTGATGATTTGAGCGGAGCGAGAAAGCTTTTACATTGTGAGATGTCAAGAGCATTTTGTTCTTGGCCCTTCCCCTGATCCCTGCTATGTTCATGACATATGCAGCTGCTCTCAGAGATAAAACATGCTGTAAAGAAAAGATAATAAATATACATGGGTGAAAACGGTAAGGAGCTGTGACTGGAACCAATGCATTGAGTCAAGTGATTTTCCATCATATGTGCTCATTTATGGATGTATGGTTAACCTGTTGTGCCATTCACTAAATACACACTCGACAGCTGATGTGCATTCTTGAGAAGAAATTTGTGAATATCACAGTGTGGGTGGAGAAAAGAGCGTGGCCTTCCTTGTCAGTAAACAGTGCTTTTTGTTCCCATGAAAAAAAAAAAAAAGTTTGGAAGACAAAACTAATTTTTGTTCCTGTCTGATTTACATTATTTTGATCAATAATGGAAATATGCAACAGTGTTTTATGCATGTGGAATATGAATTATTAAATTAAAATAAAGTGTATTATTATTATTATATAATTATATTATTTAGATAATTTCAAAAATACAGTTTTTTTCTTTTGCTTTGGTTTTTTTATTTTTATTTTTTTTATTTAATTTACTTAAAATTGATTGATTTATTTAATTTTGAAATTTGAAAAGCTATGTGAATGATTTGCATCTTAAAGTGATATATATGATATATATCATGCCAAACTATAAAATATGTTATCAGGTTGAAATAATATGAGTAAAACATTTTTAAAAAATATATGTCTGCGAACAATAGGGGGCTTTGATCACAGCTCTGTCACCTCCATTATTATTTGCAGCCACTGCTCACGTTAGTAAATTAGCACACAGCATCTGTTCCTGGGGTGTGCAGACACACAGTTGAACTATGGGACTTCAACCCAGCTGACGCCCTGTCAGAGTGAATGACTAGTGAGGCCTCAGGATCCTTAAATGATCTTGCGCCCTTTGAAAATCTGTCCACATTACCAGGCTGGCCTCTGAATTGCACGCTAGTAGTTAAGGCCTCAGGTGGGCTCGGGTCTTGGGTCTTAATGATAGGCGTAGATGAGGTGTGAGAAAGTGGAATTGATGAGACTCTCCGACGCTAATCATCGCACAAATGAAAAGTACAGCAAAAAGAGCTGATCTTTCAGCATAAAAACTCAACATAAATTGCCGTTTGCAAATGCTTTTACCTGTATAATATGATCCATTTCCAATTTAAGCAGGACGTTCGATGAGAAAAATGCAGCTTTTCATCAGAATGTTATGGTTTTGAATATTTGTCATTAAAATGATGAAGGGATGAAGTGCAATACCAATCTGAATCCGCTTTGTAATGATTCATTGATATTCCACATGGCATTTGTACATCCAAAACAAAATCAATTGTAAAGGTTATCACGAAAAATCGGTCAAAATCAGCAGTTATCACAACACATTGAGCTGTGTGCACTATCATCTGTCTGTTTGTGTGTCTGTAGGTGGTCCCTGAACGCCACATTGATTAATCTCAGTACCGATTCCCGTCGGCGGCTATCCGGGGGAAATTTGGTCATTAGGAGTCTGGACCGAGCCCAGGATGGAGGGATATACCAGTGCACTGCCTTCAACCCACAGGGAGCAATTCTTAGCAGAAGAGCGAGCCTCCAGTTTGCATGTGAGTCATCGACTGTGTGTTAGCATGCTATATTAGCACTTCAGCCGCTCAATGCAGGGTGACAGGTGTTAGAGTGGATGCTGCCAATATTGGACTAGCTTAAAGAAGAGAGAAAATGAGTTATACACCTTAACGCAGCTAATGCAAATATAGCTCCTACAAGAATATACAATGAAAACAAATGGTTGCAGTCTTATATGTATTATACCTATGACTCAAGCACACATTTGATTTAGTCTTTCATTTGAATTGTAGAAAATGGGAATTTGATTTAGTCATTTGTTTTATTTTATTATTCTTTCAATTATATTGCTTAAGGTTGGGTCGATAGACGATGCCATCGTCCATTGCTGATGGCCGATAGACATCATGATGCTAAGCCGGCATCGCAATCTTCCGGATTGTTAGCGATCACAATACAGTGAACTCCAAACGAATTACACGAACTAGTTCGTTTACATTAATAAATGAGGCTTACAGAAACAGCAGGAAAAATCGAAATAATTTTAATTAAATTAGATTAAATAAACAACACCAAATATGCCCTTTTCTTGGTTTTACCATAACGAACAGAGCTTGGAACAAGTGTAAATATAGACAGAAGTACTAACATATTCACCTTTTCTGGCTTTGATAAGCTGCGAAGTGGAACAGCATTACCTGCTGACACTGGCAATGAGCTGTATTCCGTGTGATGGTACACGCCAATGGTCATGTAAATTTGTCGTCTGCGCATCTTTTGCGCGGATATCTTGACCACAAATCCTACACACCACTTCAGACGTATCTCGTGGCTGTCCTCTTTCATTCGATCAAACGCCAAAGTATTCAAAATAGGTGATTTTGCTCATTTTTTTACCAACAAAGTTTGTCACCGCCATTACAACGACACAGATCGCTGTGATCACAGATCAGTACCGCGGAAAAAGTGATTGACAGGTGGTAATTTGTGTGTAACTTATCTTTTATTCATTTATGGTTTGGTTATGAATTAATTATTTTACAACCACCATGTGTGCAAAAAGTGCGATATGCTACTGACGTTGCTGAATGCTTTCAATTCAGGTGCATCAGACAGCAAACAGCTAATAATCGTTAATGGAAGTAATCAACAGTGACTTTTTATTACTTTAATTAATCTGGTCTCTGTGCTGTGCATGAGCAACCTCTGCCAGACACATAATTTTACAGCAGTGAGTAATTCATTTTAATGGATAAAAAAATCTGAGGTCACAGTGCAGAAAAATGCACCACAGAAAATGGTTACTACGCTTATAGCACGAACTGTACTTGGTGGTGTTTTGAGTATTTGCAGCACATGTGCTGTCAAACTGATAAATATGTTTTCTTTATTTGCTTTTTCTATTTGCATGTATTTTCTTAAATTGTAGCACGTTGTGCTCTCTCTGCAAACATATTCTGGTCCCCGCATACTTTGCTTTTGTTTTGTTTAACACACACACAAAATTACGGTAACACTTTAGAATAAGTAATGCTTGTTAACTATTAACTACGACTTTTCACGCAATAGATTCTTAATTTGCTGCTCAATTAGCAGTTAAGTAGTTGTTAGGTATTGGGTAGGATTAGGGATGTAGAATATCCCATCATGTAGAATAAGGCATTAATATATGCTTAATTACTGATAATAAATGTCTAATATTCTAGTAATATGCATGCTAATAAGCAGCTTGTAGGTGTTCAAATAAAGTTTTACCAAAATGCACCCTCAGATTCCAGTTTTTTAAATATTTGCATCTCGGCCAAATATTGTCCTGTTCTGACAAACCAGACATTTATAGAACGCCTCCAGACGTATAAATCTCAATTTATTAACCAGGGTCATGTATATTACGTTCACCAGGATAAGGAAACTTCAAATGAACTTTCAGTGAGTTTAAGTATTCACGTTGCTATATTTGTGACCTCAATGATTTCACCACTGATATATATGACTTTTTCGGTATCCCCTGATACCTGGTGCTCAATTCAGTCCATTGCTCCCCATGCTGGCCTGGAATTCAGATGTCTCATCCTTCACTTTGCATGCGTCGGGTGACCCCTCTGAGCTTGCATTTTTTCCTTTGTACTGTATACTGATAATAAATAACCCACCAGCCACCGGTTGGAGTCAATTAAGGAAAATACAGTGACTGTTATGCTATGGGAGCTATTTTGCTGGCGTGCTTTGGGTTCCCCTTAGCAAAAAGTAGTATATTTTACTTAGTATACTTGAGTAAAGTTCAAGTAAATTTTTAAGTATACTATATGAAGCAAGTATACAAATATTAATGTACTAAGTATACTATTTCAGTACTCCTTGGGACTAAATTGGCCCACTTTCTAGTACTGTATATAAAAGAATACTTTTAAGTACACTTTATGTATAACAGTAGTAAAATGTAAGTATACAACTAGTTTATATCAGTGTTGTTTTTAGACACTGCATTGGGTACCCTATCTGTCAAAAAGTTACACCAAAGGGTCCTGACGAAGCGATAATAGTGACAAGCTGGGAGTGAGAATGTGTTGTTTATTGAAACATGTTCTTATAAGTTTTAAAAAGGTACCCAAGCTAACTTGTGTGACATGACATCGATCTGAGAGTGACAGAACATAAGCGAGACACAAGGTCATGGTTCGTTTTAAGATACTAGCCACTACTAGCACAGCGCCATCTACAGGTGTGTGTGTGTTAAACAGCAGAGAAAGCTTTGTCATTGAATGGGCATGAGTGTGTGTCTGAAATGGACACAAGTTTCTGACAGTTTGATTTTGGGACATTTTTAAAAGGAAATATGACAAATCAGGCTGATAGGGAATTTATATTATGCAATAAATATTAATCAAACACAACATTGATGTAAACTGAATGTCAAACACTTTGGCCTACATATCATTTAGGCATTCAGTTCATATTTTCACCCAGTTACCACTGGAAGAAATTGCTGTCCTAATTGACCTTAAAATTGCGTTATACAGCATCTTGATCAACTAAAATTTGATGTCAAGTTGATATCAGGGTGCCTGCTGGGACAGCATTGATCAAGTCTTGACTAACATTGGATGTCAAATTGATATCAAGGTGCCTGCTGGGATCTTAAGCTTGGATCTCTAAGGTATTTTCATTTCATGCTTGTGTCTACCCTCTGACTGTTTTTTTTTTCCCGTGCCTTTCAGACTTGAATTTAAAAACTCAAACAAGAAGTGCTGTCTCTGTGCGAGAAGGCCAGGGGGTTGTTTTACTTTGTGGCACACCATCATATGCAGGAGGTAAGGCATTTATAGGGTTACTTTTTTGTTTAGAATCTAGTATAGCATAAATATGCTGTACACATGCGAAGTACAGAGTTCATGAGGTTTAACTTTTATCAGTGTGAGCTATAAAAATGTTCAACTTCAGTGTTTGAAGAACTTACTGGCTTTCAAGTAAGCGTGTGAGTTCATTCATGTGATCTTGGAGTCTACACCTGACACCAATGTCAGAGGGTTTTTTTATTTCCCATGTTTTGATATTCTTTGCCTTGACTTTCTTTTAAGTGTTTTATTAGATGCTCAGGCTTCTAATTACCTTATGATCGTGGGTCAGATTTCAGAAGTGCTATTGGAAAAGAAAAGTGTTATCAGTGCCCCAACGATTATACCAGAAATTACAAAGAATTTATCATTTAAGTTCCCAAGAGTGTTTGGCTGGCCTAGTTGGTGTGTTTTGAATAATATGTTTTGTTGTATCTCTTTTCCAGATCTCTCATTTGCATGGGTCTTTAATGAGTACCCTTACTTTGTTCAGCAAGACAATCGTCGCTTTGTGTCTCAGGAGACGGGAAACCTTTACATCGCCAAAGTCGAGCCCTCAGATGTGGGTAACTACACATGCGTGGTGGTAAACCGCTTCACTAAAGGCAAAGTCCTCAGCTCGCCGACCCCACTGGTACTACGAACCGATGGTAAATATCTTCCTTTTTTTTTTTATTCCAATGTGCAATTTAGTAGGCAGAAGCTGAATCATAGCATAGCGCTCAAGGGTTTGATCGACCTTTTGATGCAGTTAAGCATCAGGTTAGGTTGAATTGTGTTAGAGCACTTGCTGTAGGAGGTCTTCCACCACGTACATGTGAAATGAAATATACAAAGCGCTTTAATGTGGTGTATCCAGTAAAATAATCAAATTAAAACTTCATTAACACACGACTCAAGTTATATTAAATATAAAAAACAGCAAACGCTCAAATGTGCTTATGCAACATTACATAATTTATGTGTCTAGCTATATATATATTTCTTTTCTTTTTTTGACTTGGGTTCAGTTCCCAATGTGGAATAAATAAATTACATTACATTTATTTTTCCAAGTAGCAGGATCCTGCATTTCTTCATATTAAATTTTCTCATTTAATGAACTTAATAAATCCTCTGAGAAGACACTTACAATATCAACACCTTTGGCTTTGTATTTTTGTTTTTTTCTTGATACATGACTGACATACAGTTTTAACTTGCTACACGACATACATATATTTATTGAATCTTTTTTAGCATAGCTAAACGTTTCGCATGTTTAATATAAAAAGCACTCATGTCTGATAAACCGTTGCTTAACCAAATAGGACAAAAACCTATATAATTGAGATTAGTACTAAAATCAACAAAAACAGAAATGCAAGTATAATAACATGGGTTGGCAATGCAATGGTTTATTAAATGTACTGAATAATGCAGATGTACTGTATGGCTGATTTATATCTGTGTCTTTGTATTTGGACTTTAAATGTAACACTAATTTATGTTGCTTTGGATTTGAAAGCAACACCGAAAACACTTTCTCTGGTGTCGACTTGACAGCATGTTAACCATGCAAACACTTTTTTTAACGTGACATGACAGTGTAAATTAGTTTTAAACAGCGTTTTTTGGAAGTCAGATCTTTCAAGACAACCCTGCTTACTCTCAAGAAACACTTTCACAGTCCTAAATATACTTCGCCATAAAGTAAACACAAACAATGGCTGGATAAAATATTTACCGACACTGTAAAAACTGCAGCAAACACCACACCTCTCCACGTTGTGTCAGACTCCAGATGATGGTATGAATAATTTGTTGCCGTTGTTTTAGCTGCTTGTTCTCAACGGAAAAAAAAAAGCTGTTCACCTACTAACACTGTTATATATCTTATAATGTATTTTCTGCTATTACACATGATCAGTGAATGAATTTGCTTGTTTTTTTTACTTTCCAGGCGTAATGGGTGAATATGAGCCGAAAATAGAGGTTCATTTCTCTGACATGGTTCCAGCTGCAAAGGGATCAGTTGTGACACTGGAGTGTTTTGCTTTGGGGAAGTAAGTGCGATTCCTCACCCTTTTGTAGTTACTGATGCCGCTTCCTTCCTTTACGGCTACCAGGACTTTTAACGGTACTCTGTCACTAAGCTTAATATATTTTTCAACTTGTCCCTTTTCCACCACTTCTCGCCACCTTTTAAACATGCTTGTCAGAACCTGTTTGGGAAATACCTCATAGCAGTCTATTTTTTGCCTTGAGGCAATTTTTCTCTCTCAATTGATCCCATTAGCGCATGAGCCATATACGTAATCCTTGCAAAAAGAAATGAGATGGTGTCTTACGAGGAAATGTAACTCATTTAGCATGTTAGAGCTGAGATATGAGGAGGAACGACAGTAATCTACAATATAATGATATTATACAAAATTTCTGTGCTTTATCTTCGTCGTTTCTGTTTCTCTCTGTGTGTGTGCTCTTTCCTTTTTTTTTGCCCTCTTCGTAGCTTTTTCATGTTTCTCTTTTGATTACTCACCATGGTTTTTCATACGTTCAGCCCAGTTCCAGAGATAACGTGGAGGAGAGCGAATGGAGTGCCGTTTCCCAGCAAGGTGAAGATGAAGAACTCAAATGTAGTTCTGGAGATTCCCAGTTTCCAGCAGGAGGATGCCGGAGGCTATGAATGTGTGGCTGAGAACAAGATGGGAAAGAACACAGTGCAAGGACGTCTGTCTTTCCATGGTATGATTATTTCGCTCATTGTACTTTTATATTCAGTGCACATGGTATGATTAATTTTTGCAGTTTCTAGCAGTAAATCCATGCAGACTAGGTAGTTTTTCACTGCGTTGTGAACACATAAATGGTTAAATCAGCAAATACTACTGTAAAAAGTGGTCTGAAAGTGTGGTTTGTATCTGAACAAATTGTACATTGTGTAAGTTGTACATATGTAGATATACATGATTGTTTTATTCGTTGTGTGATTTTATTTTGTTACACAGTGATCGGATATTAGTAGAGTTTGCAGAAGCCATATTGTTTGCTCTGTCATTGAAATGAATGCTTGCTAATAATTTAAAAACGCACTTAATGAATATTATTGTTGTCATAACGATTCAAATTCTTGCCGGCATTTACCATGAGGAACCCTGCCAGTTCAGTCATTTCACAATTGCACTGAATTGCTTTCTGATTACTTTCTGCCCTGTCTGGACTTTCTTATAGTTTCCATAACCGCATAGTAAAGACCAAAATAAACGGAGCTCACGTAATGGATTTGGCAGCATGATGCTGCACCGTGCCAAGACTCAGCAGTGCTAAATGCTAATCTGAGACACTTCCGTTGATCCAGAAAGGTGTCAAATGGCAGAAGTTACAGTTTTATAGAGCCAAATCACAGATTGATAGATTTCTTCTTCTTCTTCTTCTTTTTTTTTTTTTGCTTTTAGACAGATAGGTATTTGCTTCATGATGGTTGATGGATATTCACTTTATAATGGATAATTTAATATTTGTTTTCTAACTGATAGACAGATGGATGCATGGGTGAATATTAGCTTTGTAAGGATGGATAGATATTTGCTTTATAAGGAATAGATGGATGGATTTGTTCTATGATGGATACATTTTTGCTTTATAGATAGATATTTGCTTTATGGTGGATGAATGAAAAAATGGATGGATGAATAGATATTTGCCTTATGATTGATAGATATTTCCTTTATAATACATAGATAGATAGACATTTTCTTTGTGATGAATGAAATAGATATTTGCTTTATGATAGATAGATAGATAGATAGATAGATAGATAGATAGATAGATAGATAGATAGATAGATAGATAGATAGATA
>JAUMHP010000080.1:5012374-5026864 GCA_032361065.1 Enteromius trimaculatus
TCGTCAAAAACATTAATTTCTTTTCGACTGAAGAAAGTAAGACATGGACATCTTGGATGACATGGTGGTGAGTAAATCATCAGCAAAAGTTTTTTTGAAAGTGAACTTCTCCTTTAATGACTGTATTCGCAAAATGGCCTTAAGAGATTAGTAAATAAACTGCAGAGCGTTATGTTTTCTAATAAAGGCATAAATTGCATGTAGCCTATTCAAAGATTGCTGTATGAGCACTGAAACAGTGTTACTCATCAGCTGCTAGGTAACAATTTAATGCATTTTATAAAATACGAAAAGACAACAATAATGATAATATTAATACTTAAAAAATCTCTGTTGATGTATTTATTATAAAACATAAACATTGTGTTCCTATTGGGATCTATGATATGTGTAATGTTTTTAAAGAATTCTCTTTAGCTCAGCAAGGCTGCATTTATTTACAGTAAAAGAAATATATGCCTGATCTCAAAAATGGCCAAAATGTGTTTTCCTAACTTATTTATTTTAAGTTAAACTGTGCTTTGTTGCTATAGAATATTTAAAAATGTTTAGTGTTAAGGAAATATTTTTAAATTGTTTTGTAATCGATTTTTTTAAAGCTAGACGAAACATTAAAAATTACATTTGGGCTAATTTATTTAATGTATTCGATTGTGAAAAAAATAGCAAAATGTATGGATGAAAATGTGTAAAACCGTATTCGGTATTCGGCCTTTGGTCTTCAGTCCAGTGTTTAATTTTGTTAGGCTTCAGCAAAGAATTTTAATTTCGGTGCATCCCTAACTGAAACTGAAAAATAGATGAAGTTAGACAAAAAAAGCAAATACTAAATTAAAATCTAATCCTCCCAGTCTTTCCACTGCTGCCTGTGAAGAGAGGAGTGTGAGAGTGATACGGAACTGGCCCATACACAACCCCTTGTTCCCTATCGGGACGCTTGGCTCTGAAGTGAATATCTGAATATGCGCTGCACAGGTTGCTCATTTATACTCACGCTGTGATCAGCTGCAGCTGGATGCAATCAGCACATGCCAATGTTCATTGGCTTGTTTAAATACACCCAAAGTGGATTGTTCTCTCAAAGCGAGTTCCCCAATTCCATAAGTCATATTCGACGTGACTCAGAGTGACAGACTGAAAGGGAACAACATTTACATTTATTCATTTAGCAGGTGCATTTATTCAAAGCGACTTACAATAGCGGAACAAAAGCAACAAATAGATTCATCCAGAGGAGTATTTACAAAGGTATTCTGCCAATTAGAGGATTTCTGTTTCATGTAGTTCTTTCTGTTTATATAATGCATTCTGAAGGGAAAGTTGTTTGATTGCTTTCTGGGGCTTACATGCTGCTCTAGTGTAATGCGATGGGTTGAGCGGTTCAGCTCTCCAACTGGCAGGGTTTTTTTTTTCTTCTTCTCTCAGCTCAACTCAACAGGGATGGGATACAGTGGCTTTTTGTGTGTTGTTGTAATTACCCATTTTCACGCTCCGCTTATGGCATTGCAGTTACCCTGGATTACACTAATGGAGTGTGTGAGGGTGTAGGTTATAGGTTGAGCGTGCACAATTTAGAGAGAAAAATATAGAATGCTGCCTTTGCACTCTGGGTTTTGCTGATATTACTACATCGCAGTCTTTTACACCAGATTCCACGCCAGCAGATTTGAATATGATTCAGAAATTCTGCATTAAGCAATGGGTATTTGTAAAAACATTAAAGAGGTCATATCGGTTTCATAGAAATTGAATTTCCCTTGATCATGTGAAATGCGAGGGAAGTTCGTTACACTATATATTTTTTTATTATTTATTGTAACTCATTGTTTAACCCAAATTTACCTTTTGGGGGTTTTTTTCGTGCAGTGTGTGTGTGTGAAAAGAGTGTGTTTAGTTTCCATTCACTTCCGTGGCATTAAATCAGTCTACATCAAAAGCAGACCGAGCAAGAGACTGCTAAGCCTTTTACCTTAAATAAAGCTGCAGTGCCCTACCTAGTGGATAGAAGCAAAAATCCCATTCATTTCCTCCTTAGAGAAATTGGTTTTTAGTCATATTGTATAAACATTTCAAGACAGACCTACTGTGAGCTCCAAGGTTGTTAATATGCCTCTGTAGCAGTCGGCGGAAATACACCGTGGTGCTTCATCATGGGATTAGTAGTCATTGATAAGGACACAGTCTCCTACCTTTGTCTGCTTCCGATTATCAAAATTTTTTTATTTTTTTTGCTCTAAATCTTACAGTCGGTTGGTCTGGCTTTTGTAACTGGAGCATTGATTTCAGGTTTTGCGCTGATGTCACGTTTTTCTCAGGAGATCTGGTTAAAAGCATGGCTCTTCAATGCGGTGCTTTAGTGTATACTGTATTTACATTTATGTTCATTTAAATGAATCAAGCTTATGGTTGCAGATCCCACACAAATCACCCAGGGTCCAGTGGACATGGAGATCATTGTTGGGGAGAGCATCGTGCTTCCCTGCCAGATCTCCTGTGACCCTGCTCTGGATGTTTCATTCTCCTGGGCCTTCAATGGACAGCTCCTCAATAAAATAGACCAACATTATGAGCATGTGGGTGGGGTAAGTCATATTTTATTGAATATTATTTCTGCCTATTTACTGTTACACGTGATAGAGTTTCAGGAAAGATCTAGCGTTTCACCAAGCAGTTTCTTTATTATCTATTGCCTCTTCAAAAAGTGCTTGTTAAACTATAATAATGCTGTATTTTCACCCTCGAGCTCCACCCTGGACTGTTATGTGTGTCACCCTTGTCAGTGTGTTGTGTCCCCATTGGTCCCTTGGTTGCATGTGTCATGTTCTCATTGGTTGGTTCTGTCTTGTGTTCTCCTCTGTCTAGCTTAAAAGAAGCCATCACCCTCTCTCTTACGCTGATTGTTTCTAGCTCCTGTGTTTTCCTTGTTTTTCCTATGTTTTTGACATTTGAGGTTTGCTGCCTGCCCTGACCCCCGCTTTGTTACTGGACATACTCTTATGCCCTTGCCTGGTTTGTTCTGTTTTGCTGGTGCTTGACCCTGCCTGTTGACTACGTTTCTGAATAAAGCCTTTGCACTTGGATCCCCACTCAACCCTCAGTCCCTACATAACACTTATCAATAGTTATTGCGGTAGTTGTTAAGTTTAGGTATTGGGTTGGATTATGGATCCAGAATAAGGTCATGTAGAATAAAACATTAATATATGCTTAATAACTATTAGAAATGCTAAGATTCTAGTAATATGCTTGCTAATAAGCAACTAGTTAAGAGACCTTAAAATAAAGTATTACCATTAAAATAAACAACTTTGGGAACACTTTAGTGAAGGGACCTAGTTAACTAGTTGCTTATTAGCATACCTATGTTTATTAGTACTTACAAAGCACATATTTTGCATGACCAGTTTCTACTTACTAACTATTAATAAGCAGCAAATGTTTATTAATAGGAGGTCACTGAAGCAAAAATTGTATTAATGCTTTGTTAAAAGCGAGAGATAGACGTTAAAATAAAGGGCGAGTACAAATGATTTTATAAAAAGTACTATTTCTTTCTTTGTGTAAAACATTTCTAATGAGGAAAAATACTGAGTATACCTTTAATGCCTTGGTGCCGTACAGCTCTTACAACTAATGCATTTATTATACTCATTACAAATGTCAGCTTCTGAAGGAGTCGATCCAGTCATTGCTGTATAATGCTATTATACTCTGAGCCAGGCCTACTGTTAAAATGTGGAAGACTTGGCAGGGATCAATTCATCACTCTCTTTTTGAGGTTTTTAGCCGTTCCTTCCACTGCTTAGCAGCCCACTACGTTCACTTTCCCTCCTCTTCACAGAATAAAAATCAATCCATCAAAGTTTCGCCTTTAAGGATCTCAAGTGTAATATCCTCATATGGCTTTTGAATGGTCAGATCTCATCTCAGATTGCTTTTCTCTGGGATGTAATGACGTCTTTCTAGAAATAGTAATGACTTTAAAGACTGAGAGAATGCCCTAATGAGGACTGACTGGTCAATATTGGATGTGCATGACTCAACTGAGCCATCCTTAAACAGATTCATTAATCACCACCCCAGAGCCATCAAAAAGATGACTTCTTTTTCAAAGAAGGTTGCATATTTTAGAGAATTAAATGAGTTTGTTTTCTTCGGAATGCAACAGTAAAATAAAATTGATTTGGACTTTTATATAATTATGGTAATTCCATCATAAATGTGAAAGTTTTCAACATTTGAGACACACACATAGGCAAGCGCTCTCATCTTCATTTAAGCCAGTGATTCTTATCAGTAATTATATTCCAGCTCTTATGAATTCTTCGATGCCACCCATCTTGTAGGATTATCAGCATGAAGTTCACAGCTTGGATGAATTCATTTCCATAATGAAACTAAATTTGTAGCCTAATGTCCTTCCTGCTGAAATCGCAGATTTACCTCTTGTTTGCCAACCACAATCTCCCCCTCAGATAAGAGCATACATCTTATCTCTGGTAATTTAATTGATTTGAAATCTAAGCGCTTTTTATTAAATTAGTAAAGTTGCCCGTGCCAAAGACTTGCACAGACAATATCAACAACCAGACAAATATAAACAATGGCAATAAAGGATCCATTTTAGATTTTTGACAGATGGGTGAATAAAGTAAGAATTAAATGCACCAAATGATAGCACTATTTATTTGCATCTGCTGTCTGCATGGTTTTAGCGACTTATTAAGGGAATTATGCAAATCAGGTAACATCATAAAATCACCCACAAAAGAGATGCTGGTTGAGAACTATCACAAGAAATATGAAACATGAAAAGTGACACAGCTGTCAAGAATTCATTGAGATTTTCATTAACTTCATTTGATAACCTTATTTAAAGGGTTAGTTTTCCCAAAAATGAAAATTCTGTCATTAATTCACCCTCATGTCAATCCAAACCCATAAGAACTTTGTTCATCTTTGGAACACAAATGAAGATATTTTGGATGATATCAGAAAACCATCAGACCCTCCATACTCAGCAATACAACTGAAATGATCCAGAAACTTAGCAAAAACATCACTAAAACAATCCATGTGACAGAATTCAAATCTTTGGGTGAACTAACCCTTTAATACTATAATTAACTACTAAATGCTCATCAAAAATACAGTAACATCTTGTAATTGTGTGATCATTATTCCAGTCTTCAGAAATCTTTCTAATGTGCCGATTTGCTCAACATTTCCTATGTTGAAAAAATATTTATGTAAATCGCGATGCATTTTTTTCAGGAATAAATTCCTTTAGGGAATAGAAAGTTCCAAGAACAACATTTATTTGAACAAAAATCGGTCATCTTTACTTACTGTATACTGTGGTTACATACTGGATACACATCTAGTTACTGTGTAAGTACACAGGCATTAGGGACACAAAAATCTTTATCTTGATAGTCCATTTTGACATTTTACTTACTATAAGTAACTACATGCCAACTAATTCTCATTAATTCACAACTACATGTCTACTAACTCTCAGAGTAGACTGTTAGGGGTAGGGTTAGGGTTAGTAGAATAAGCTGACATATACTTCTGATAGTCAGTATGTAGTATGTTGTGGATCCACCAAAATCAAGTGTTAGGAGATATTAAGTAGACAGTCTACTAATACTCTAATGACTGCTAGTGGACATGTAGTTGCAAAGTTACTTACTGTATATCCAAAGTGGACTATCGAAATAAAGTGTTACCAAATCTTTTGTCTTTATTGTTTCTGTTGGTCAGTTAAATGTATTCGTTCTTGTTAAGTGTAAGTATTCCTTTATTTTTTTTTTTAAAAAAAGAGAACAGTAGTGGGTAAGTCACACAAATATATTTTATTATTAGTCCTTTCATTATAGGATGTTAATTTAATGCATGCATAAACGCTTATGTTAAAAATCATCTAAATGAAGAGCAATGGAGTGAAACAAAATGCTGGAGTCTTGAGTTTTTCAGAGTTGTCTGTTCTTTTAAAAATTGTCTATTCAGTGCTTTCGCTCTCTGAATTAAATTGGGTTCTTTTCTCCGCATATATTTGATGCGTGCAATTAATCAGCATATCAATTAATATGATTCAAAGTTTGAATCAGTTGACAGTCCTAATTTTCGTATTAAGAATAAAAGTTGGTTTATCAGAAAGTACTTTACAATAATGAATGCCCTCGTTATGATTTTATACTTTATGCTATATGAGGATTCTGATGCTCTTTTCACTTGGTAATTACGTGTATCATGCTGAATATACATCTTTATTGCTTTCATCTGTTGTCACAGCACTTCATCTATTCCCTTGACAAAGCGCTTTTAAAGTTCACCTCCACTCTTATGAACAACTTTCTTCATCTTTATTAGATTAACATAGGCGTTTAATTGTCGCGTGTGGATTTAGTATTCATCCCTTGTACGCTTTCGTATCTTAGGGTTTCGGCACACTGAATCCAATCACACTACCTCTTAAATGTGATTAAGCTCTAATTAGCCAATTAGCAAGTGAGTTTGGTAGCGGGATTCTGTGCAGTGCTGAAGGAGCCTAAGGCTTGGCCAGAGGGAATGTTTATCCATGACGGACGTTTCAAACGTAGCAGCGAACAGCCATTGCCAAAAGTCATCCATTAGCTGTGAAGTTGGGCCACATTTTCATTCCCAAACACAGCAGGGTGTCTATATTTACTGAATCGCTTGCCGGCAAGCATTGCAAACAACTCACACATCTTCCTGTCGCTTTAAAGCCCCAGTTGATAGAGTGGAGAGTAATGCGTATGTGTGTGTTTATATCTCTAGAGTACATCTGGAGATTTGATGATACGGAATATACAGCTGAAACACGCCGGAAAGTACGTCTGTGTGGTGGACACGGATGTCGAGAGTTTATCGGCGGCGGCTATTTTAATCGTGAAAGGTAAGAGAGCGGCGGCCAGGTTTCTGGGGGAGCTTCAAATGCAAGGTTTGGGTTTGGATGGAAAAGCTGAAAGAAGGACACTGGAATGCTTTGCTTGCTTTGCCAAGGAAATGTATCTGTTATTACATGTTCCATTAGAGGTAATTAGAGGAACGTATCAAAGCTGTTCATCAAAGGTTACAAATGAGTTTGAGCGGGATCAATAACTTTCAATTGAAATTAGATTGACATGCCAACTTTTACTGCCAGAGGCTATAATAATGCTTTATAACAGTGTAGAAGCAGGGTATTAAACTTGCATCCAGCAAGCTCAAAATGCCTGTAAAAACTGGATGTAGTAATCAAATAAAATACATTTTATAAGGACCTGCATGATTTTCAAGCAGGGCCTAGGGGTCCGCTAGAGGGCCTCAGCAGGGGGCCTCAGTAAATTCTTGCTAAAGTCTAAAAATCTAATTTTTGTCGAAGTAGTTGGAAATCAGACTTTAGTTGGGTTTTACAAATTAATACAAATAATAACAAGGATTAAAATCAGCTAACATATTCATGTGTCAGGATATTTGTTATTATGAATCACTCCCATTGTCTTGAAAAAAACAGACGACTAGTTTTCTGTGGGTTCCAATAAGATCGTTTTTTTGTTTATATTTATTATTTATATAATTTATGAGCGAAGCAATGCCTGTATTACACAACAATTGACAATGCTTGGACATTTTGATCTACACTGCACACCTTATTTTACTTATGAATCTAAAAGCCCATAGGGAAATCTTGAATGAACCCGTAATGAATTAGTCTTCCAGGTTTTGACGTCACGACTGCTCTGTAGACATGGCAGTCATATTATAAACGCATGATTTCGTCATCTAGAAAAGTAATATGCAGTAAAATAATGCAATCTTAAAACTCAATGTCCATTTTTTATTGAATATGCATTTTATCTAGTTCTGCCAAGCTCTGAAATACTGTATCAGATGAGTAAGAAGTAATCATTATTTACTGGAACTTTAAAAGGCATTGAGAACCCTGAAAACAACATTCAGCTAATAAGACGTCTGGCAGTGTAATTTACAGAAACTACGAGTGTCTGGCATTTGAATATTATGCACAGTTAGGGGCCTTGGTTTAAAACGAATTATGTAAATGTTAGTCTGGTCAGAGATGCATGCAAAATCATTGCATTAAACCACCAAAACCACGCATAAATAAGCAAACTCACAATTTTTCCCTTATGTTTTGTTTTCAAAAGCCTTTTCGGGTGAGAAACAAACACTGTCTGATCTTAAATGTATATATTTAAGCAACTTTTACAAAAATGCCTTACAGGTGTGCATCTTGACACAGAACAATGACACTGACGTGATTTAAGATATTATCTGAGACTGCTCAAACATGCAATTTAGTCTGGGACTAACTTAAGCCTTGTCTGTGAAACTGGGGGCTAGTGTTCCCACAAAAGCAACAGCTTAAAATATAATAACACCTTTTAGAGACTGGTCTTATATCACAGCTTAGCGGGGCGATAAGCGGAGAGCTTCCTGGCAGGGGGTGAGCAAGGTTAGATGTCAGTGAAGGTAACTTCATTTCTAATTGCTAATTCGCTGCTAATTGTCTGATTGAATCAGGTCCCCCTGGAGCTCCAGATGGCGTAACAGTGGAGGAGATCACAGACAGCACGGCTCAGCTTTCATGGAGACCTGGCCAGGATAACGGCAGCCCCATCACGAGCTATATCATCCAGGCCAAGACAGCTTTCACAGTGGGCTGGCAAGCGGTGAACACGGGTAACAATACAGGATTAGCTAAAGCTAGTCAAGCGGAGCATCAATTCAGTGAGAGACTGAAATTACCATAGCACGTCTCATGTGCTTTTAAGAAAGAAGCTTATGCTCGCTTTGAGTACATATAAGGGCCTCTAAGTACTAACGCAAAATGACTTAATCTGTTGTGTTGCCCTGCCGCTCGAATCCGAATTCATTCAAACAACAGAGAGAGACGTGGAATAGAACCGTCTTGTGACATTTCTGGCTTACTGTAAACATTGGCTGAAAATTGGGCTCCTGTTGTTGACTTTCATGGCGCTGCCGTGTAATCCAGGTATTTTCGGTTAAACCGTGGCTTTTCTGTTTGCTCTCAGTCCCGGAGGTGATTGATGGGAACACCTTGACGGCGACGGTGGTGGATCTGAACGCATGGGTGGAGTATGAGTTCAGAGCGCTGGCCAGAAACAGCGTCGGCGTGGGGGAACCAAGTCCTGCTTCTCTCAAAACTAGAACTGAAGATGCAGGTGATAATTATGAAAGAGTCTCATTTAATTTGTCATTTTGATAGTCATTCTTTTCACGCTATTTTAATTTGATCTAATTTTAGTATATGAAAATTACTTCTTTTTTTTATCTTTAGAGAGAACAAATTTATAGCAAACATTAAAATTGTTATATATTAAATGAAACATACCGACATTTAACAAATTCATGTAAAACAATTGATTTTGATACAGTTCATAACTTTATTATTATAACAATGCCATTCAAAGGTTTGGGGTCATTCAGTTTTTTGAAAATAATTGTTTTATGGATGTGTGTATCCTCTTTACTACTAAAAGGTCAGATCCCCAACTCATTAGCTCGCTATACTATACACTTACTATATTTTACTTTGCCTGTTAGTGATGTCTAAATTATTAATTGTATGTTTAAATAAATCTGTTATGAATAAGTAATCACAGCCACTGTGTAAATCAATATGGTAACACTTTATTTTAAGGTGTCATAATACAGACTGATTACCTAATTAGGTACTTAGTAATAGCTGTTGTACTTGCATGAAATAAAACGTACTTATCATGTAACTAAGTTATGAAACAGCCTGTAATTAGAGTTTGTAAATATGTAGAAATAACAGACAGCTACTGTTCCACACGTTACAGACAAAGTCTGTTACAAAGCTACTTATACTGAAGTCTTGATACACTTTATTTTAAGTTGCTTATGCTTGTGTAATATTCTGTACTGTAATTTTTAAGGTATTACATGTATTTAAGCTGCGTACTAATGGGTTAAATCAAACACTATGTGTACAATATAGATGCACATGAAGTACAATCTTCATACACTTTATTTTAAGTGTCTTATGCCTGTGTAATCTGTAACAACTATTACATCTACATAATTAAAAACTGGTTTCATGCTAAGTACATTTTGTCTTACAGTATTTAAGTACAACGGCTATGCCAAAAACCTTTAGAACAGTTATGCAAAGTAAAGATCACGTTCCTTGAAAATATTTTGTACATTTGCAAAAATTGAAGTAAAGGCTATTTCACAGATAGAACTGCTCTGTGGATTCTAGATCTAATTTAATTATAGCAAACTTTGGCAAGTCCGGTGTCAATTTTATCCAGCTATACAAAATGCTCATCAAATTAGCCAGCCAATCAGAACACAGCTTGCCAGATCGAGAAAGTGCAATCCAGTTTTGTGTGCGGCATGCATCAGATGGTCAGTGAGTGACTGTAGGCGGCCTGTGGGCGTGCTGTCTGAGGTTGAATCCACTAATGCTCAAGTGCCCATATCCTTCAAACATCCCATGATGAAGAGATACAATTTCGGTGCTCAAGTGCCTCTTTGTATATTATAGAACGAATTCTTCGAGCATTATTGTTGAGAGACTCTTGGCAAATGGTGAAATTCACTAGAAACAAAGCCAGTTAACTGAGACGCTGCCCACAGAATCTTTTAAAAGCAGTTGCTAAGGGACCGACGCTTTGTTTCGTTTGATACTTGATAATGAGGCTTTGAGTAAAAGAAAAAGAAACAATGAGGAAGGCAGGCGCTGCATCCATCCGCTGTACTAAAAACATGGCCACTTTTTCTTTGTTTTTTCTCTACGCAGTTCCTGACACGGCCCCCACCGATGTCGGAGGTGGGGGTGGCTCCAAGTCAGAGCTAGTAATAACATGGGAGGTAAGTCATCTGTCTATATTATCACTCCCTCTGTGCGAGGTAATAGTTTTGGCTAATTAAATGGAATTGAATGGGGGTGTTTATTACCTCAGTCAAAGCCAAGCCTGTTTTCCATCTGGGCCCTTTACTCCCGTAATGGCATTCAATTCAAATTTGGTTGTATATTAGAAAGCGGTTCATTTGCGCTCTCAAGAGGTTGCATCGCTTTGTGAAAACTACGTAGGATTTGGAAAGACGCTGGGTGTGAACCTGAGGCTGGATCTGGTCTGTATGTTTTAATATCACTATAGTTTCTTGTTTCCCTCCCAGCCTGTGCCTGAAGACCTGCAAAACGGAGATGGCTTCGGCTACATCATCGCTTTCCGGCCGCTGGGGGAAGTCAACTGGACACACGCCGTCACCTCTGTACCATCCCAGTCACGTTACGTGTACCGGAACGACAGCATCCCGCCCTTTTCTCCATTTAGCGTCAAAGTGGGTGCCTACAACACCAAAGGCCAGGGACCATTCAGCCCCGTTACCATTGTGTTCTCGGCTGAGAACGGTGAGACTGTCAATCGCATTATGAGCAGCGCACAAAAGCTTACCTTTTCAGTCATTTACAGCGTTTTCAATGGATTTTTCTTTTCGCAATGTATTTATTCATCCTTGGTAAGGTGCATAAAACATTGAAAGAACCGGCTGGAATTGATTCCTTTACCACCAGCACTTTATTATGTGCAGCACTAAAAGAACACGGTTCATTTTATAAGAAATAGTCAAAAAAGCAGGATAGAGTAGGATATAGATTCAGAAAATGTTATATAATTTTATGGGTTTCTCCAACACTTGCAGTTTTCTGGTCTTTTAGCAGTAATTTGCCCTTTTTTAACAGGAAATATGGTTTTGCTAAATTTGTGTGATTCCATAATGCATCACTAGAAAGTAACGGCTGTATGTGATGCTGTGTTGTAAATGTCAGGTAGTTTTAGCTCTGGAATGTTATGCTCGGCAGTGTGGGAATCTTTCAGCTGGTTAGGATGGGTTTGAGATGAGTTATTACAGTGTGGAGTGATGGGCAGACAGCAGTGTGTCAGGGAGCTACCGCGTTAATTGAATTCCTGTACAGATAATGTTCCTTTATGTCACTCAGCTATCCTATTAAAGCAAAGGCTAGTAATTTACCATTTTCGAGACAAAAGATTTTGCATCAGTCATTTCTAAATTATTTTTCATCAGCCTCTGATTTGTGCAGATTATGCTTTTCTTTTTTTCCCCCTCATCTTGTCTCTTCTTGTCTTGTCTTTTTTGCACACCACTTCTTCTGTTCACTTTCAGTAGTTTGGTCGGATTTAGATTCTTCCATTGTCTTTCCTACTTGTCTATTCTCTTTCAATCCTGTCTCATTTTGGTCTTCCCTCCTTCACAGTTGTGTCTCTTCTCAACCTCTTTTTTTCATTGTTTTATCTCGTGTATCCTGTCTGGAAAATGATCTTGCTTCATCATTTCATCTCTTTTCTTTTTTTTTTCTCTTTCCTTTCAGTCTTGTTTCAGCTATGCTTCTTGTAGCATCCTGTTCTCTTCTCATCTTCTCCAGTCTCTTCTTATCTCGTCTTCTCCTTTTATTCTCATTTATTCTCTTTCGGTTGGGTCTTGGTACATCCATCTTTGATGCATCCTTTTTTTCTCCTTGTCCACTATTTCAATCTTGTCACATTTTGGCCTTCTCTCCTTATAATCTTCTCTTTTCTCGTTCTGTCTCATCTAATCTCTTCTTTTGAGTGATTGTTTTATCTTCTCTTGCCTCGTCTCTAGGTTTTTTTTCTTTCACTCTGGTATCATCCTTCTCTTCTCGTCCCCTTTTCTTATTTTTGCTTAATCTTCTCATTTTTTCTCTTCTCATATTTTCTGTCTCATGTCGACTTTTCCATTTTGCATCCTAGTCTCTTCCTTGTATCTTTTTTCTCCTCGTGTTTCTTCTTGTCCTGTCTTATTTTATGTCATCACTTTTTTTTTCTCTTCTCGTCTCATCTAGTCTTTTCTCTGCTTTTCATTTCAGTTTCTCTTCTTGTTCCATCCTTGTTCTTCTCTACCCAACCTATTTCGTCTCATAGTTTTGTCTCTCTTCACTGCGTCCTCTTCTTAGCTCTATTCTTTCAGTCACATTTTCATCTTCTCATTGTCTCATTTTGTTTCATCTCAGTTCTTCTCTTTTAGTTTTGTCACATTCATCTTATTTTGGCTTTTCTTTTCTCATATTTCCTTATCTCTTTTCTTCTCCTTTGTTCTCATCTATTTGCTTCTCTTCCGTCTTTATGTATTCATCTTTTTCTCTTTTTATCTTTCCTCTCAGAGCCCAGTGGCGTTCCAGACGGCGTGTGGGCCAGAAGCATTTCTGCCACTGAAATTGAAGTGAGCTGGCACATTCTCAGCGCTTCCCCAGAAAGAGTGTTGGGCTATGAGGTGCGTCCCTTCTTCTAAATGGAAATGACTCTCAGTCCGGTTTTGAAATGCACCGTGGGTTCTGTCAGAGCCTGTCATCTCCCACGCTGCACCTCAAAGTTCCCTCTGTCCCCATGGAAACGCTCCATTTGAAAATAAGAATAGGGTACCCTGTTCTTACCGTATGCATACGAGGCCCTCTCTGCCGCATGGGCGAAATGGCTTTTCTTCATCCTTTTTAAGGACACCGAGAACACATTACACATTCCTCTGCAAAACTCTTCATCCATGTCACCCCAAACCCACTGTGTGGAAAAAGTGAAATACTCCTGTATAATAATTCTCCTGCACTGAACATAATGGCACCGTAGCATTATATCCGCGAGGCTTTAGATCCCACAGGCTGTGCTTTTTCTCCATTGCTCTTGAAATCAGGTGGTGTACTGGGAGGACGATACAAAACCTGAGACCATGGGCAAAGTCAGAGTGTCTGCCAATCAGAACAAGGTTAACATCAGCGGTCTGAGAGGATACACTCAGTATTTCCTGACAGTGAGCGCTTTCAACACAGCAGGAACTGGCCCTCTGTCTCCCACCATCAATGTGACCACCAAGAAGTCTCGTAAGTATATGCTTGTTAAACTTCTCAGTTTATTTTGGCACCTTATAAAAAAAAGTAGAATTGTCATTTTTGGAGTTTTTTTTATTTGTTTGATCCAAAAACAGTTAAAATCATTAGTGCTGTTGAAAAACAAAACTCTCTGATTTTAGTTGTTCGTCAAATGCCGTTTCCTACTGTGATGGAAAATTAAATAAATGTTCATGCTGCTCTTTCTCATACAGCGAAAGAATACAGTGGACAGCAAAAGTAACCAGGTAGTCCTTAAAAGAAAAAAATGAAAATTACCCCATAATTTACTCACCCCCAAGCCATCCTAGGTGTCAGGGTTGGGGTCAATTCAGGAATGAACTCAACCATTCCAATTCAAAGAAGGAAATGGAATTGGAATCGGAATTAAACAACAATTAAAGGAAACAGAATTGGAATTGAATTGGAATTACAGGAAGTGGAATTCAATTCGGGAAAAATTGCTCATTGCTCTTAAAGACATACATTTGAACTTTATTTATGATGATTTACAAATATCAAGCAATGTATGAAATAGAGTTGATCAAATG
>JAUMHP010000080.1:5030986-5043168 GCA_032361065.1 Enteromius trimaculatus
CATCTCTTTCTTGTAAGGGTTAGGCGGTACTGTATGTATGCAGGTTTTCTCAATGAAAATGAAAATAAAGAGTGAAAGTTAAGTTTTTGTTTACTTAAAATATGTCTTTGTACTGTGTATATTTATTGTGGATATATAAATACACGCACATCCATTTATATATATGTTACATTTATATATTAAATATATTTCTATATGATATTTATATAAATATATACATGTAAATATTTTTTTAAAAATATGCTGTATTTGTGTGTCTTTATATATACACAATATGTACACAATTTCGGATGCAATTAATCACCATTAATGGTTCTTCAGCACAAGATACTTCCTAAATTAAAGAATTTTATAAACCCCAAGCTTATAAACAGTTGTGTTCACCCAAAAACTGAAAATTTACCCCAGGACATCCAAGATGTGTATGAGCTTGTTTCTTCATGAGAACAGATTTGTAGCATTGTTGTTTATATGATATTGTTATATGACTTATTATTTGTATCACTTGCACACAATGAATCCTCTGCAGTCAATGGGTGCCAAACAGGTGTTCAAACATCACAATAATCAACAAGCAATACACAATCGTCTGTTTTGGACTGTTTTTGCTTGTAAATGGTGTTGGTCCTGACTTAGACTAGAAAACTGTTTCACTGGAGAAAGCAATAGTATGGATAAAGGAATCATATTTTAGCCAGAAGCAATGGTTTGAAAATAAAAAATGATTAATGATGGATTTGTTATTGCAAACACAAAGTGTTTCTCTTTACAAGTCATTAATTGATGAACTGGATTGGTATGGGTTACTTGTGGATTACTGTGATGTTTTTTATCAGCCTCTCATTCTGACGGCACCCATTTACTACAGAGGATTCATTGGTGAGCAAATGATTTAATGCTAAAGTTTTCTAAATCTGTTGAGATGAAGAAACAAAGTTTTTCAGCACTTTTTTATATTGTATGATGATAAGTAATATTCAGCAGTTTTTCATTTTTTTACATACATATATATATAATTATTTGTATTACTTCATAACTCTTACTGTCATAAAGCTCATTTAAATCTCAGTGTAACAGAAGGAAAAATGTTCTATATTAATTTTATCAGTTGTTAATGTAGAAAAGTATTAGCTCTGCTAATAGCAAGGTTTTCAAACCTGTTTTACCCTTAATTAGTCAGTCATTAAAACTAGGAAAAACTACTTCTACTGGAAGTCGATGCAAGTCTGCTTAGAGCACAAGACTGTCCACCAGCAGATGTAGAGCTAAACACTGATAAGCCATAATTTCATCCTTCAATTCCCAACCAAGCCTTCCTTTATTGCTCTTATAATACTCCCAGTCTATTTTTATTCATCAATTACAAGTTAATAAGCTTCAGCTCCTGTAAGCCCTGTTCTCCATGTTTGTCTAGGTATGAGCGTACGAGGGTCCAGAGCCTGGCGTCCCAGCACCATCCCCGTCTCCTTGCTTTCTATCATCGCGTTATGGACACTGAGACCGGCTTTGTGTTAACAGTCCGAACATCCTCTGACCGGTTGGATTGCCTTGACTCTTCCTCGCTGTGGAGCCGCTGGAGAAGTGCACCAAAACACTTTTGAAGGGAAATTATCGATCTCTCTCCATAGTTGCCCGGCGAGGCCTTCGAGGAGCGTAACGGGAAAGCGCCAGCGTCACGGTGGTCAGATTTCATGTGCATGTGTTATGTACTGTGTATCATTGTGTCCTTGCAAGTGATCTGAGACCCTAACGAGGTTTCAACCTGAAGCGTACTGGTGTACGAGGAGGGATGAGTCATGTTACTGCACTAAGATTTCATCTTCTCATTGATCCGTCGGAACAAATGCCTTACTTCCATGTACATGCCAAAGTAGTTAACATCTTTTTACTTCTTACTAAGCTAATGTTTGGTAAACTTGTGATTGTTTTGTAGTTATCACATAACTGAAGGATTACTTCACCCAAAATCATGTACACACCCTCATGCTGTTGTCATGTGACTTTCATTTGCCTGTGGGACACAAAAGTGCGATTTTATAGAATGGTCCCATTCATTTACACCCAGGTCATTCAAGATGTAGATTAGTTTGTTTCTTTATCAAATCAGGGGTTTTTCGGAAGAAATTTAGCCTTGCATAACTATTTTACCAATGGATGCTTTGCAGTGAATGGGTGCCGTCAGTCCAAACAGCTAATAAAAAGCATCATAATAATCAACAAGTCCTTCTTGTGAGATGAAAAACCGCTTGTTTGTAAGAAATAGATCCATCATTATGGCATTTTAACTTTTTACCTCTCCCATCAAAATCAACCTTACATATTTGTTTGGAATGGATTTAGACTGATCTGTTTATTACAAACACTCAGCTTTTCACCCAACATTATCTGACGGCATTATTCTGACGGCACCCATTGACTGCAGAGCAAGTGATGTAATGCAACATTTTTCTAAATCTGTTCTAAGGGGGAAAACTAACTCATCTACATTTTAGATGACTTGAGACTGAGTACGTTTACAGCAAATTAAAATCTCTGCCGTCATGAAAGATGTATGCCAAACATACCATGTCACCTCTTACAAATTCACATGAGGATTTTATGAGAGAAGCAAGCCAAAAATTCACCTTTCGTGTTTCAAAGAAAAAAGAAAGCCGTTTGACACAACATGAGAGTGAGTAAATAATGACAGCAGGCTCATCTTTTGTGTGTGAATGATCCCTTTAAGCTGTTTGTTATACTTGTGATTCTTCTAATCACATCATTAATTAACATTTAGCCTTTGCTTATTAGTTCAGTTATTTGTTCAAGAGTTGTCTCTGTGCCTTATCTATGTTTTAGCACGCACTAGGCTTGTATTTGTTTGCTCCAGGCACCATGTTGCAGCTACAAGCCTCTAGTATTCATGATTGTCGAAGTGCTAAAGTACATTCACAGGTTTTGTGACAACAAGATCTCCACTCTTTGAACTGAATTAACACCGGGAGAGGTTATGGGTGCATTTGTGTACACTCACAACGATAAACTAATGATATCAAACCATAGATAGATAGATAATAGACTTTTTTTTAAGAATAATTTGATGATCTGTGATGAAAATGCACTGTTTTAGTAATAAGTGGGAGAAAATGTCATTTTGAGATGAGCAACCAATTATTACAGTATTACAAGATGAGAGATGTTAGGTTTTTCCTCACTAGCAGAAATTCTGGAGTGCTAAAGTCACATTTTATTAGTAGTATCACTCAATTATCCCTTGTGAAAAAGAAATGTGCTTAATTGTGTTCAGATAATGATAAATGGCCACTTTAGTGTATTCGCTTTTGCCAATGTTTAATTACAAATATATTATTATTATTATTATATTATCATTATTACAATTTATATTTGATATTTAAGCATTTTATGAGTTTACCAGTACATTCTATTCACTTTAACAGTATTTCAAAGTCAATACGAGTGATTATGAAAGCATATTATTTTTATAATTAGTAGGTTAGCTAAATGTGCTTCTTTTTCACAACGGATGGGTCAAGCACTATCCTTTTTTTGAGTCTCCTGTATATGATATCAGTCTGAGCAAGCATATTCAGTCTGCTGCCAGTGTTTCTCAGCTCAGCAGAGTATGCAAAAACAGCGTTGTGTCAGCCGTTGCTTTTAGTACAGATAGTACAGATATCAGCGCATCCCTAGTTCTAGTTGTTATTCGTTTTAAAAGGGTGGGCTGGATAGTGTCTTAAACCAGAAATGGTTGCTAAAAGCCACTTGTGTTTTTTGTTTGTTTTGTTTCGTTTCGTTTTTTGGCCATGTGCATTGTGACTTGTTCTTCTGTGACTGTTAAAAGTTCTGGTACTTTATGTATTCGAAAGCTTGTTTAGATAAATAGTTTGTGTTTTATTTGTCTCTTTCTTGCTGTGCTGGATTGCAGTGCAGATTCTAGGCCACTCACCAGATGCTCCTCAGGGCCTTTATCAGCTGAATCAGATGTGTTTGGGAAAGTTCGGGGCAAAAAACTGCTTACCCAGTAGCGCTCAAGTTGCTTTAGACTCTTTCAGGCCTGGTAATTAAAGGAATAGTTCACCTAAAATTGAAAAATTGCTGAACATTTACTTACCCGCCTCACCTCATCCAAAACATACAGTACATGAGGTTGTTTCTTCATCAGAACAGATTTGGAGAAATGTAGCACTACATCGCTTGCTCAGCAATGGATCTTCTGCCACAGATGGGTGCCGTCAGAATGAGCTGATAAAAACATCACAAGTAATTCACAGTCGATTAACTAACATCTCGTTTTACTTGTGAATTGTCTCATTCTGACGGCACCCATTCACTGCAAAGGGTCCATTGGTAAGCAAGTGATATACAGCTAAATTTGATAAAAGTACATTTTCAGCTTTCTCAGGTGAATTATTTCTTTATGCTTGTGTAATTGCAATCCTAAAATAAAATATGGCCGAGCACATTGCTGTCGAAAGATATAAACACAAGGACGCAGAAAAAATTGAGAGCCATGGCCTGAAAGCACATGATCCTTAACGTGACGTAGAAGCCATTAAACCGAGCTAATAAATTACAGTACGCCCCGCAGTGGCTTTTGAGCAAATCTGCAAGGGAATAACGGTTATTAGGAGAGGCGAAGACAAGATGGATGTGAGATTAACAGCATGGCGAGCTGTATCAGGACTGTCCAGACAGCTGACATGGAGCAGCTTTGCTTAGCGTTCTTTTGTTTCTCCTCGCGAAAGGGACGTGGCCACCTTTCTGTGTCATTTTTGGATGACTGCACTCAAAGGGCCTTTGTACGCACATTTGAGGAGACTCCAGGGCGTTGTTCAAGGCCACCCGCACACTCGGCCTTGGTTATGAATTGTAAGGTCAAATAGGAAGCATTTAGAAGTGAGAGTAAATGAAAATGCTCTCTGAGTGAGAAAAGTCGCATTGTCCCTACAGACTTGCCGTACAATATAGATGTCACATCAAACTCTGTTGAAGTTCTTGATGTTTTTTGTGTCCGGGATGAAGGCTGCTGCATGATTTTGATTTAACCTTTGATAATGGCTGCTGACATTTAGGTGCCTGTTGAGACTTGTGTATTTTGTTCTGGATTGTCAGCCCATTTTGTGAATATTATTCATATTTTCTCTGGAGTTGCGTCAGAGTACTTCATCTGAGATCCTTAAGTGCTTATTATAAATGTAAAAAAAAAACAAAAAACAAACAAAAAAATTCATTGGTTTATGTGATTGCTTCTGAAAAAGTAAAAAAAATAAATAAAAAAGGGGGTTGTGTTTTGTAAGTGTTGTTTTGTTGTTTCAGTTTTATGACATCAACTTGTAATGGCTTTTTTTGTTAAAGGTCAAGTGTTGTCCTTTAAAAGTAAAGTAATTTGATTATGGCTGTCGCAGATTGATTTGTGGAAAGATTATGTAGTGGAATGCAAGACGGTATTTTGTTCCTCTTTGGTTGAAATGTCGACGAGATCAAGATTAACTTGTGTTTCCGTGTGTTAGATTTAAATAGATCCACCCTCCATATAAATACATGTAACGACACTTGACCTAATGTTTTGATATTTCTGTATTAATACATTGTTCACTGAATACATCTCTGTGAGATGATGTCCTGGAGCTGAATACCGTTTTCATATTGAAAAGAACTGGACTGTGTATAGTAAAGCTGTGCATGTTGATTGTTTAATGTGTGTACATTTTCTAAAGCAAATTTAATAAAACAACTTACTGGAGATTTACCTCCATAATGCCACGTACTGGGTCCTTTTATTCATATATATATATATATATATATATATACAGTTACAGCACTCTTCAGAAACCCTCCTCCTTCCACAGCTCCACCTGTATAGATCTACTACAAGGTATGTGCTTATATTTCGCACATTTAATATTGCACATAATCATTGCACTACACTGTACATAAATGTACATATCCATTGCACATGTCACATTTGTAAATTTCTGATTATACGTTTTTATACATATGTCAATCCCTGATATAGTAAACAGCAACCTGAAAATAATGATCCTATCTACTGCATATTCATAATTACTATAGCAACCTGTACATTGTTCATCTACTTGTAATTTCTGATTTTACAAACTGTATATTATGTTCATATTACTGCACATCCATCTGTAAATATTACACAGTTTCTTTATGTGCATATCTTCTATAAGCGCACTTATACCTTATACCTGCACTTGCTCATTGCACTGCTGGTTAGACCTAAGCTGCATTTCGTTGCCTTGTACTTGTACGTGTGTAATGACAATAAAGTTGAATCTAATCTAATCTAATATGATCATACTGCCCTCTGTAACATCAAAATCAAATCAAGTCCAAAAGCCAGAGACAAACTAGCATTTACAGAGTTTTCACCCTAATTACATTACAAATGTCAAAATAGTGCACGCTTTTAAAAATTAGTCCTTTTTCTAAGGGTAAATAGTTTTGCACGCGCTATTTAACTGTGCTTAATGTTGGAATACCTGTCACAAAAGCTGAGTTATGATAACCCGGCCCTTGCAAATTTGTCCTTTGTCCTATTGTTCCACTATTAAACCGGTTAGAAATAATGCATGAGCTGTTTAGGCTTGTTACATGACTAATAGGTTTCAGTGAAGCGGCACTATTCATCTTAGCAGTTCACTGACAGCCTCTAACCCAGGGGTGTCACGCACATTTTAGATCAATAGCCAGACTGGATTAAACCATTCTTTTGTTTTTTAACCTAGTGTGCCCATGCTGTACTCGGTCTCAGTGGAGACTTGTAAACAATTAAGAAATTAGCTCCATACCATTTTTTCTTGTACACGTCTGTGTTGTCATGATTACAAATTTGGTTAAAACGTGCCAGGCTGCCACGGGACAGGTGTGTTACGCACTGATCCAGATTCAGATGAGCAGCACGATATAACACCGCTGCTCTGACCTGAATTAACAGCTGATTTTGATTATAGGGCATGTGAGAGGATAGCCGAACTCTGAAATACAAAGCACAAACAGGTCATTTCTAATGAGTTTCATGCATTCTAGTCGCTCTGGATGAGGGACCGTTTTTGCCACTTAAACATCTATATATTAGTAATTACCACTGTCAGATAATAAACAGTAACTTGACTGGGACTGATGCAGTCAGACTACCTTACATGAAGGCTAGTGACACCCATGCTGTATAATTTTCATGGTGGTATGCGATAAATATGTCAGTAAATGGAGGAAGCTAATGTAAAGCGACATATTTGTGTTTATGCCACACATTAATGTCAGTATTTCCACAAACCATTTTCTTTAACATGTATATGTTATAAAGGACAGTGGCGTTAAAATACATGTAAACAAGCAACAAATGATATGGAAAAGACATATACTGTATAATGAATGCTTAGAACATGTTGTTTTTGTTTTTTTTAACATGTTGTGTGCGAGTGGCTTTAAAGCTGGCTGTACATCCTACTTATACACTTTTTAAACAAATGAAAACACCAACAGTGAAACAAAAGGGTAGTTTAAAATCAGCCCCTCATCTGCATTTTAATATTTAGGCTACAGTTACGTTTGTTTGATGGTGTATTTGTTTATTCAGTATTTGCTGGACTCATTTTCACAGGCCTAGAGGCAGCCATTACATCCATCCAAACAGAAACAACACAGATGTTTTGTAATTGCAACCAAATTGTGTACAAAACAACAACCAAATATATATTTTCTCTTTACCTGTATCAGTCAGTAATCAAACTGTCTATTATTTTGAAGGACGGTTGAATTAATTTGCTTAGCTAAACACTTTGGTTAATTACAATTGTATATCAATGCTCCCATGTCAATAACGGTTTGAAAAGAGGCAGATTTGTCATAATTACTGCAGAAATACTGAAAATATCTTTTATATTCAATGTGTTATTTGGGTCAGACGAACCCGAGTGTGCATAATAATAAAAAGTAAAACATGACATGACAATTTACTTTTGAAAAACCTTAATTCAAACAAAAAAAAAAACATAACTTCCGGTAGACAGGCACGTGCAGGGGGGAGGGGGCGGAGGGTGCTTGAGCACCCGCCCCTTTCCTCCTGGATGCCTCAAGCGCCCTTTTCTTTTCTTGTTTTTTTTTCTTGTTTTTTTTTTTTTATATATATATGTATGTGTGTATGGAGCCCTGTCTTTGACCCACAACAATAAAATGTAAATATTAATCTCAATTTTTTCTAAATAAACGGATCTGGCTCACATCAGTCACATGACTGCCATTAAACCAATGCTCGCTCGTGAGAGCCAGTACTGACTTCTGCTCCCGGTGCATCATGGGTATTTCGTTAGAGTTGACTTATTTTTGTGTCATTTAAGCAAGACAGTTGCGTTTTTGTATTAGTGATGTTATGTGTGTTTATGTTCAAGTTAAATTGGGGGGGGTTGGTTCATTTGCAGCCCTTTTATATAAAAGTGTAGAGTTACCGTCATTGAGAGAGGTGTGTTGGGGAGTGACTTGTTGAAATTGCCCTTCGTTTGTAAAGCGCTACGTATTAGAATCGTCAGAAAGGTAAGGTGCTGCTGTTTACCCTTCTATCTGTCCTCTATTATTTTATTTCTTTTTTATTTCATCTCTGCACGGCCCTGCCGGTAGACAACCCAACAGAATCAATAACAACATGAATATGTCATTTACTAAAAACAGTCTTCCTTCAGAAAAACAGTGATATAAAACACCCACACCTCGGTTGGATTTTTAAACGTGCTTTACATGCTTATGTTTATTCAACCAAGCCTTTTTCAGTTTTGATATCGTAGCAGGTCGCCACAAATAAATAACTGTATGGGAAACACATCCACATATACACATTGTATATAATGCAATGGACTACCAACCCAAATTATGACACAGATAAAAGAGTATAAAACATTAATATTAAAATGTCTTGTTTCCGATAGGGGTGCAATTGAAGTATAAATTTCAGGGATTTGGACAAACGACCTACAGTATATGAGTTGTAGGACAGGTTGCAATAAATTTGTCCAACATGTATTTGAGGAAAACGTTTATTTCATGATATTTTCCCCCCATTTTAAATTCTTATTACCCAATTAAAGGTTAAATTATTGTGAAATTTTTTTAATAAAAGATCAAAAGGATTAACAATGCAGATTAGGTCAGATTACCACGGGTGCCAAAATTTTTGGCCATGACTGTGTATATACATTTATTTCCCCCCCAAAAAATGTTTTCAATATATCTTTGTCAGTGGATACTGAAACTGTCCATTACTTTGAAGGACAGCTGAATTGTGCTTGCATGTACTTGGTTTGGTCACTGTGAGCGGATTGTGCATTCGGTGTTATTACCAAAATTTATTGAGCATTGCAATCATCCCTACTTGTATAGCTCTGTGCTGTTCTTGAGGAGACTCTATTGGTGTCTAAAGCCGTGATGTGCAGAAGAATTTACTGCAGTCCATTCCACATGACTTTTTATGTATCTTGGGGTGAACTATATTTTTTTAAGTGTTTTTTTTTTTCTTTTTCTTTTCTGTGCCTTTGCTTTGGCAGTGATTCATGCCGTGCCTTGCAAACCGGTAGCCCCTAGAATTGCTCTCCTGGCTATGTCCTGGCTCCCTCTGTGATGAATGCTGTATGCTCTGTGCTCTGTCTATGATAAACTGTCCATAGTGCCCTCATAAATTGCTGTGTGGTCGAGTCCGAAACAGCTGTCATGGGGAAAACAAACAAACAAACTCCACCGTCAACCACAGTGAAATGCTTCGCGTGTCAGCCAAAAACATGACTCCCATTTCAGCCAATCTGTTTGCTTCTAATTTGCTTTACTCGAAAATCAACATATTTATGAGCACTGGGAAATATTGCACGTCATGGTCCTTATGTTATTACAAAATACGGTTTTTAAAAATGACCTCATTATATATGCATGTGCATTTCCATTTCCATCCAATTAATTCATAAGAAAGGCCTATATGAGGAAAAAGCCCTGAGGGTATATTGAAGAGTCTCTCTAAATTTAACAATGACAGTGACCTCTAGAACTGCCTGGCATTTCAGTAAATCTTTCGGATCAATATCTCCAGCGAGTATTTTACAACCTCTCAGATCAGGTAGAGGTGATTTAAAGGGAGAAAAGCTAGTGGTGCGCAGAACCTTATTAGATAAAATTTGTAAATTAAAAGTGTCTCCTGAGTCCTGATCTAAACGACCCGTGGCTTTAATACTGCCGTTGCCATGCATATTTTCCTTACACTGTGCGCTTCACTTGGTAACTTCAATATTATCTCGTTTATGTGAAACACACACAGTTTTCATGTGTCTGCTGTGTAGCGTAACACTGTGTGTTCAAGTGTGTGTGCTGAACCATAAGTGCTATAATGTGTAATGGACCTGAGCAGAAGTAACATAGATTATTAAATCCAGACAATAATGATATTGTAGATCACAAAGACTTTTTTTTACTGGTGATTAATACACATATAGACCATGAACGTGTATTAAATAGGGTCCGTTTTCATTTCTGTTGACTTTTAAGCTGACTAAGATGGCAAAGCAGCCCTGGAGTATATTTGGACAAGAATCCCGCAAGACTCGTGGGACACTTTGTCATTCCTGAAGAAACAGGACAAAAATACAGTCGCTCCCTCAGGAGAATGTAGTACTAGAATAAAAATATCCCTTGAGAGCAGTATTAGACACGACTTTTAAAGTTAACACACAGGAACTGCCAGAAAATAAATTAGTGGTAAGAAAAAGGTTAGTTTATTGTTATATTATCGCATTATACATGTGTTGTGTGGGTTTCCTAAATGTGTGTTAGCACCAGATCCTCAAAAGAAACCAGCCTTCGGGGAATTTAAATATCATTGCCATGACAACACATCCACATAAGTACAATCCCGGAAAGTTTGGAACGAAATCTACCAGTTCTTCAAACTATGCTCTCCTTTGCTTTCAAACGTGAAGGTTTAGCTGTACACTGTGTGGAAGGATAAAGAAAGTTCAGGAAAGTATCAAGTATAGAAGAGCCAATTACTGTCCAATGCCTCACAGTACAGCATATTATATTGACCAGAATTGACCCACCCTCCTTCATTATTGTTGTTATGTCTGATAATCCATCACCATGTAATAATCATCTCACTCGTTATAGCATGAAATAACAACCCAGTCCCACGGCAGTTCGTGTAATTTAATTTAATCTATTTATTAGTAGCAGGGACACGTTTATTTCGTCATTTTCGTCCAGCATGTTTTTTAAAGTAATGCATTTCAACTGGAAAATATCGAAAATAACTAAATAAACGCGTCCCTGCCATGAATAAATACCATGAGACTGGGTAGGAAATAAACATGAATGAACACCAGAAGGTGTCATCTCAATGATGGAAAGACAAAGAATTTTCAAGTTCAAGTCAACTGACATAAAATGATTCTCCTGTCTGGTTTGTTTGTTCAACGAAATGGTAGATTCAGCGTAATGACTGTTTTTTTGACCTGTCTGTCAAACGATGAAGGGTCAAGTCCATCAGTTTGGTTTGTGTTTGAAGTACCTTTAGAGATGGTGACTTGCTGTTACTGCGTTGCACTCTGGTAAACTAACCATCTGGACTTTCTGTAGAAGTTGGCCTGGCTGAATTAACATCAAAGAAAAAATGCCAGATAAAGTGACTATGACCAACAATAGGGGCGCTAATGCAAACCTTTTTTGCTTATCCGCTGCTATTTATTACTCTGCATAGTCTGGCGTGAATATTTCATCCATTCATAACAATACAGCAGTGATTCTTCTGAATTCCATTCAGTATTTATTCTGTATTGTTATCGACGAAGATAATTTTTTTGCGAACTTTGCTGTCTCCAGTCTGTTTCCATCCAACTGGCCTTTTACCAATAAAATAATGTGCGTGATGACGTCATCTTAAAAAAAAAAAACTAACTGTCGCCTAAGCTTTAGTGTATCGCGAAAAAAAATGCCCTTAAGCTGTTTCCATGCATAATTTCACTTATTGCGCAAATCATATGCAAATAGTCTGTTCTTAATCCATTTGGGAAAAAAAAAAAAAAACATAGCCCATTATAAAATTATGGAGGCCTAAATAAAAATAACAAGTTTAATGTCATTGCACTTTGTTATAGATTTTTTAGATACTCCAGCATCAAGCCATTCAT
>JAUMHP010000080.1:5048835-5058850 GCA_032361065.1 Enteromius trimaculatus
TAGGAAATGCGGGCCGGCTGAGATTAATCATACAGCGCTTCCTCCCGAAATTTTGTTATTTGCAAAACATTCACTTAGTTAACTTGGACTACAATACTACAGCATTTATTAATGTTAGTTAATGCTAATTTACCAATGCATTATTGAAATCACAAGTTGTGTAACACAAAAGACTGTATAGAGTAAACTCTTTATTTGAAGATGAATCTGATGAACAATAATGCAAGGTAAGGCTCAAAAGTCACTCATAACATAAAGGGGTATTCCTCAGGCTGATCTCCTGATCGCCTGAATGAGGATAGAACACATTGAATCAACGATCTCCAGATCGCTTGAACTCAGGCTGGCCTCCTTGCCCTGAATGCCAGCTGAACTAAAGGATCAGAATCCTAAAGCACCTGATCGCTCTAATGCTACACGGACTCAGGGGACAGGTGAGTCAGCAAGGTAAGTATTTCAGGTAGTCAAACGAGTGGTGGGCGATCTCCTGATCGCTGCAGTGCACACGGGGAAGCAGGTGAACAGGCCAGGTAAGTACCTCAGGTAATATCATCAGTAGTTTCCGATCACTATGTTGCTTTCTGGCACACTAAGAACCGGTGACTGGGTAAATATTTTAAGGAATATCGCAAGTGGGTTTCCTCACGTTTTGTTGGCGATCAGCCGATCACGCTCCCTTTGTCAATAGCCAGTACCCTCGAACGTAAGTAGATCGGGTAAACATGATTCCTGGTGCTCGGTGCTGGTAAGTGCTGTGAGGATTAAAAAGCTTTGCAAGGCATAACATCCATGTTACGTGAAGATCAACTCAACCATAAGAAAAGGTACAAGGAGTACAAGGAAGGGTTGTCACCTCGAGCTCAGCTGTCTACTCTCTGCTTAAGTACAGCGGGCTTGATAGGAATCAGAGTGTACCTTTGTTTGTTTGTTTTTTATTTAAAATACACCAAAGTTAATTTGATGGTGTGGACCCATGCAGAATTACCATGCAGAAACATTGCTTGTACTCTATGTAGAAAATGCAGACCTGCGCTGTGCTCAGCTAAAAAGAGAAAATCCAAAATGGATTAGGCAATGGAAACAGTCTAGCATTATAATGAAAATATGATTAAATAATTAAAATGTATTATTTTGCACAATACTTACTATGTATCAGTGTTATTTTAGTATTATTTATATGCTAATGTTTTTTATTACTATTTTAAATTAGCTTTATTTTTATGTTTTTAGTTTTCATTTTCATTTTAATCAGTTTATTATGTCCTTTTGTTCTTTTTTAATATTTATTTTTTAATAATATTTAGGTTTTATTTATTTTGTTTGAGTTTTATTTTACTTGACTTTCAGTTGCTAAGAATATTATTAAACCTTTTTATTTTATTTTATTTTTTTTAAAAACTAAAAATAATCCTGATATATATTTTATGCATATAATAATGCTTATTACGTTGATAGTTTAAAGTTTTAAATGTTAGAAAATGTTAATATTGTGTGCTATATATTTTTATGCCTATTAAGATTATCAAGCCACTAGCTTATTAGATACATGATTTTATTTTATTAGCAGACCCCAAACATGAAGACATTAAAGGGGTCATCAGATGCCTGTTTTCCAAAGGTTGATAGGATTCTTTAGGGTCTTAATGAAAAGCCTGTAATATAGTTTGGTTACAATTTCTCAGTGGTAATGTACAAAACACATTTTTTACCCTGTCAAAACCATCCCTTTATTTTCCTTTAAATGCCAGACTCCATTCCAGACTGAACAGAAAACAATTCCTGTCGCATGATCTGAGGTAAAACTCATGTTGGTAAAACAAGCGGTGTGGGAAGTTTAATTCTGTTGTGCATTTGAGCAAATAGAGATGTCTGCCTTAGCAAGAAGCACTAATTATCCTACACGATAACACTGTCTCACAAAACACCAATTATTTTTATTTGGCATCACAGCAAGTAGTGCTGGTAATTCGACCATGTATCAGTGTAGCAGTCAGACAGGGATGTTCTCACTTTATCAGGGCCAGTGTTCCATCATGATGCCAGTTAATGCATTTTCATTTGAACGCAACCTGCATTCCTCCTCGGATGCAAGATAAGAAAATGAATTAGTCGGGGTTTGGGGCACGTCATTAACGGAGGTCCTAGAACATATTAAACCCGAAACATATCTGAGCTGATTGACCTAGGTGACAAATCCATATCTCTCTCCGTCTGAAGTTAACAGTGCAGGGGCCCTCAGGGTCTCTGCTTGTAATGAAGAGCCACTCTTTATCTACCAAATCAATGCGGAGGCATATTAAAATGTCTGGTTCATGCACTCTGTCTTGTAACTCATGATTGGAAAACTCTAAATTGTTCACCTCAACTGTGCTTTTGTTGTATTTAAGATTTTTGGACATTTTCTGTACATTTGTTTCTCATTTTGTTGTAATATTATATATATATTATATGACCGCATGATTCTGTGGACTGTAAAAAAAATGTTTTGTAAATAAATATTACTAGAGAGCATTATATAAGCAAATAATTGTTTAAGTCTTTCTACCTCAAGATTTCTTATTTGCCATTTCTTTGTAAATTTCCAAGCAATCTGAAATTCTTCTATTGAAATTTTCATGTCAATCACATTTACACACGTCTCGTCCAGCGTAAAAAATTCAAATTAAAATGAAAAAAAAATCTAACCATGTTTGATTTTGTTCTGCTTCTGCATACCTAGCAAGCATTTTAATAGGAAAATATGGCAAATATGAAAAAAATGGAAAATCGCATATGAAAATGTTAGATTAAAGGTTCTAGGAAAAAAGCAGCATTAAAGTGTCCTTTTTATAGCGTGATTATACATTTAAGTACTGAATAATAATATTAATTAACTGTTGCTATGGTTACAGTTTGGCTTACTTAAGGGATACCAAAGACTGTAGAATACCCAAGACGTATCGTTTTGAATGGGGAAGAATGCAACGCTTAAAATGGCCGATCAATCACAGGAACCCCGCCTTCTAAATAAAATAGCCAATCGCTGATCTGTGAAGTCAACGCATCAACGCATCTACTATAATGCTATTTGAGTAAAAGAAACAATTTACGCACAGTTGTAGTCAGATTTCATTAGTAATTTTAAATATGAAATTTAATCCTAAGCTTAGTGAACAGTTTGAGAAAATTTGATGTTTCCCAATTCAATGGCCGCCGAGTGACGTGACTTGTCTTAAAGAGACTTATGAGAATTGTGCATAATTTGTTGTTGTTATTATTGTACGTATATGCAACGTGCAACAAGGTTACCAAACTAATATAGAAACAATTTTCTTTTAGAAACAATCATGAAATAATGTCATGTAACACTAAATCAAACTTAAAAACCTAAAGTAGAAAAACCGAAAAGATTATTGGGTGTTACAATTTTTTTAATAAATAAATATTTTTACATTTAAATGTTTCTGACACTAATACTTATCATTTCTTCTTAGACTGATCTTTTTTGCATGAAATAAACATCTGTAAATCCCCGCAAGCAATAAATCATTACAGCATGATTGATGTTTTATATCATCAGACAACATATTACCCAACCTCCACGAAACATATATCTCACAAACTGGTGAATGTTCTTGTTCAGATAAGCACTTCACTGTCAAGATTCAGCAGAAGAAGAAAACACAATTTGATTTATAAATTCATCGCTTGCCCTTTACTGAAGATAATAATCATACTTGAGAAATGACCAGCATTCTAACACCATCCACAGATACTAAGATAATGCCCGCTGGAGGATTCACTATAGCAGGGACTAAAATTGATCTTTGAGTCATAATATATAACATTCAGTCTCAACGCAGCACTGATCCTGTGATTCAGAATAATAATAGATTTCATTGCGCGACGATAAATTCACAGACTTGCATCCTGAAATGTGTCTGATTAAACTGAGGGCAACCTCAAGGTCCACGCTAAATTACTATTGATTGCCGCTCTCTGTTCCTTTTTAGCTTTTGTCTATTGATGCAAAACCAACAGATGTTTGTATCGGGAGAGAAATTAATAAATAAATAGGCTACATTTTAGCATTCAAGTTATTTTTAGTACATGCCACCAATCTCTCGCTCGTTCTCTCTCTCTCTCTCTCTCTCTCACTATGAGGTGTGATTTTCTGGCAGCGTCATCTGCCTGGTGGATTAAAACTGAGCTGAGCATCTTGTTCCACAAGCCTGTCGCTTTATCACCTTTCCGTATACCACATTTCAAGCCTTTGTTCCAGATTTTTAGCTCCAGCAGTTAATTTGTACAATCAGAGATGACAACTACTTCAGAGCAAGCCGTGGGACGCAGAAAAGGGAGAAGCTTAGAAACTCCTTTGTTGCATCACAGGAGCGGTATTCAGATGTCACAGACTCTGTAAAGCTGCAGAAGTAAGCCTGATCATCTCTATTCTCACATCAGGGCCATTGTTTGTTCCTTACTGGTCTTGTAGGACCAGACTTTTGAGTATTGGCTTAAGATCTGGTCCACTTTGGAGCAATATATAGCCAAGAACTGGCAACTTTTTCAGTAAAGCATGTCAAAACTTCCAAAAAATATATATGGATATTGAGTAACACTTACTTTACAGTTATACTGATTAGTTGCTTATTATAGTATCCATATTACTAGAATATTAGCCATTTATTAGTGCTAATTAAACACATATTCATGCCTTATTTTACATGACTTTAGTCTACATCCCTAATCCTATCCAGTACCTAAACTTAAAGTCCCCCTGAGATCAAAATTAAAGTTTTTTATGTGTTAGTATAAATATGTTGTGTCACATGAAGCACAGCAGTGGCCACAGCCTGACTAGACTTAATTTCCAGTTGCAGAGACGTGATCATACGGAGCGAATCATACGCGTAAGTCAGCATATATTAAACACTTCTAAACTACACAGCCTCAGCATGATTATGATCACTGTTTTGTTTTAGTAAGAGTTTCATAGTGAATCTAAGGGGTAATCGATTTGAGAGTAGCTTTACCGAGCTCAGCGACTCGAATAATTTAAAAAGGGGGCGGGGATGCTCGATATGTCCCGCCCTGTCTTTCTGTTTCAGTTGAATTAAGTCACCACATAGAACAGAGGTGCCCATCCCTGCTCCTAGCGATTGACTGACTGTGATTGATTAGAGTTGGAGCTAAACTTTCCAGGACAGTCGATCACCAGGAGCAGGGTTGGACACCCCTGACATAGAATAACTGTCAAGCCCTTGGTCTGTTTGTGATTGTTTTCATTCCCCATGTACTCTGTCTCTGTGTGACCTATGCTGCGTCGGATATCGCATACTGCTTAGGTAGGTACTACATTTAAAATTTAACGTGCTACCTGACCGTTAAAAAGTACGTTCTATATAGTATGAATGTGGGTAGTATGAATGGAATTCGGACGTACTACATCCGCCATATTGATGTTGTCACGTGTCATGCGTCGTCACAACAGCGCGACAATTTAAACTTTTAATAAGTCATCCGTTTATTTAGATTGTGTAAAACAAGTGTAATTTAATCACAATAAAAAACGTTTTTTTTCCTGAGGTGCTTCTCCACTTTCCGCCATTTTTTGAATATGACGCCTCCTCTCCCGGAGCCTCATGGGATAGGAAAGTGTCTACAGAATTCGGGCGGAAGCAGTAGGTCATCCGGGTACTTCTTCCCTATTGAATTTTAAGTACTATGAATTCGAACATACTAGCCTCGCATACTGTTTTTCGCGTACTATATAGTAGGAAAGTAAGCGATTTCGGACGCAGCACTAGTTTTGGTAATTGTGTGATTATGTTCATGCTAGTTTACTTTCATTGTCTTCCCTTTATAAGTTTTTCTCAGTTCAGTATGTGTTTTTCGTATGTGTGTGTGAAACTATCCTCCCTGTCTATTTGCCTCTCTGTTTTCATGAATTTAAATCTTTCGCGCCTTCCTTCACCACACGGTACCATGAACCTTTAACCACTTACCTTACAAACTATTAATTGTGTTACCTTTTCTAAAGTGTTACTGAATTTTCACATGTATGTCCTACATCCACTCACAAAATTATGCATAAAAGACAATATTCGTTTAGTAAATAAAATAATAAATACTATTTGTAAGCTAATATGTTACAGTTATTAGTTAGTAATACCAGCCCAGTCTCAAGGAAATTCAACCTCACTCGTACAAATTCATATGATTTTTACTAAATCGAACGCATTTTACGCCAATTCGTATGAATTTGTACAAATGACTACACCTAGCCACGCCTCTAAACCTACCTGTCTGTAATGATCAAGCTGGAGGTGCCAGCTCTATCTCTTATTGGCACTCCAGCTCCATACGAACTCTTGGCGTCTCTGTCTTTGCTTTCATGTCTGGATTGTTTATCAACTAACTCATGTCTCCGCCCACCTTGTCTGTTGTCTTGCTTTGCCATTCAAGTCTCCAACCAGTGATCTAATTCTCATGTGTATTTAAATCATTCGTTAAAGTAATGTTATCTTCATGTTCCAGAGTTGCCGTGTTTCCCTTGCGTTCTTTGTTTTCTTGTATTTCCCTGTGGATTGGATTACCCGTTGCCGGCGACGCTTCTCTTGCCATTGCCTTTGTTGTCTCTGTTTGCCCGTGATTGACCCTGTCTGTTCACTCCTCAACCTACCATTAAACATTGCAGATGAATCCGTATGTCTCCTCGCCTCCTTCTCATGACACCTTCACTGGGATTTAGACAAATTGTATAAAATTGTACGCAGGAAATCTAGCCTGATCCCATTTTTTCATGACAAACAAAAGTTTTAGAAGCAGTGTGTAAATGTGATTTAAATAACGTGAGGTCGTATTTTTTATTTTTTTTTTTCTGACAAAAAGTTTGGACTGATTGTGCAATATAACATGACTTAATAGTGTGAACAAAAATCTAGTTTATATAACATTATAATCCATGAATTTTATTCCATAAGAAAAAAAAAAAAACACCTGCAAAAGAAAATAAAAGAATGAATGGATATAGAAATATTGACAGATGTTTTCTGTGAACTTTCAGCAATTTCCGAGCCTGTATTTTTTATTTCCATTGTTTTAAATTAAATGATCTCAAGGTAATTTTTTTGTGAATGTATGAAGTTGGTTCCCTTCAGGTTTGCAGGTGTTTTCGGAGAATAACCCCTGGTGTATTTCATTAAAATGTTGAACATATATATTTCAGTATTTTTGCTATTTCCATTTCTTTTCTAGCTTGCTTTTTAAATTTAGTTGTATAATAAACCTTGCATTCTACTTCATTATTATTCTCGGCTCTCTGATGAATATTAATGCTTTTATTCCTCATTTCTTTATTTATTTTTTTATAAAAACGTCCGCTAGATGCCTACATGTAAAATATTGGTTCATGTTTTGCAACAAGCTTCATTCTGTGAAATGTTTTCATGCAAAAGCGTGCTTGTGCAATGTTTGTTTAACATTATATATTCCATATTCTGATGCAAATGCATGTTGAATAGTACGGTTTTGCATTTATGGACACTCAAGGTCTAACTTGAGTTTTGTGGTGCTGTAAGGAGTATAACATATTAACTGTCTAACAAATCATTAAATGAAGATGAAAGATCTATCTTTAAAATGTATTACTCACTTAGGTAAGATAATTGTTTGAAAGCTCCAAAATTCACAAACCTATGTGCTTTAGTTACACGACATTCTGCCTCCCCAAACAGAAACGATTCCCCCATGACAACTTTAGCACCTCCAGCATCTCTTTTGTCTTAATTACTCCTTTTACACACACAGTATACTGTGGTTAATGGTTGGGCTGTGGATGGCTGCTGGTCTTTATGTCCACCTGCCTGGAAGATGAATACAAGGCCTTTAATTCCACCCATGGCTCTTCCTCTGACTGAGTCAGCCCGCTTTCAGAGAGGAGAGACCACGAGGGCTGCTGAGGCAGCACATTCCCTTTTTATTTGTGTGCGGTGTTCACGCTTTGACACACACTGTCAGATCACATCCACTCTAATGAGCTCTGGACTGATAGCTCCTGTAACACTGCTCCTTTAATTCAAGAGATGCTCATCCTATCATTGGCTGCATAGCAGAGCCCGCTGAGAAAATTGAGGTATGAGAGAAGGACATCAAGATTTAAACAGAAGCAAGTCAGCCACGATAACACAACGTGGGCTTTACTAAAGTTTGGAGGCTTTACAGGGCAAAAAAGCATGTCTGCTTGAAATAAAGTACTGTATTCAGACCAAAAGAAGCCAGGCGATTGATCAACTGCTCTTTTTACCTCAGCCAGACGTCATAGCAACTGAAGGACCCGCCATGCCTCGGGTTCTCCTCTGAAGGACGGACCTTTGTGTCCATTAGGGTGCTCAAATATATAAGTCTCAAATATTTAGGAGAAAATGTAGCGATGTGTCCAATTTCCTGCAGTCCGCGGTCCAGTCAGGCAGGTGACAGAATGATGTTCTTGCTGATGAGAAAACTGTTTAATGAGATTTCTTCCCCAGCATGCTGTAATAGCGATGATCAGTTTTGGACAATAGACGGTGATGAGAAGTAAATAATTGATTATCCTGCAGGCACAGAAGCAGAAATGATGGTTTTATGTGAAGGCCAATAGAAGGACACTGGATGCGAGAAGCAAGTTGGATCAGAGATTAATCTGAAAAGACTAGAGAAGAGGCTCGTTTCTAGTGTTTTCAAGAGACGTTAATTATTTTTGGAAGGTAGTAAGAGTCCTTAAATTAATCAAATACTAAAATCGAAGGACTTGTTATAAGATGACGCAATCAGGGGCGATGCAACAACAATCCAGAGATTTTGTTTGGTGTTCTAAAATATATTTAGTTGCACTGGACAAAGCATATATGACTGCTCATCATTTCCCCGTTAAAGCATTAAAACTCCCAGAACACCAAAAACATTTTCAGACAGCAATTAAAATTAAACTGTAATCTATAACAATTGATATATGTCATGTATAACATGTGATAAGACTAAGGCCCAATCCCAATTCTATTTTCTACCCCTTTGCCTACCCCTCAACCATTTCCCTTGCCCCTTGAAATAAAGTGGAAAGGGGAAGGGTTAAATATTTTACACCACTACTACACTGTTATACGTCATCATCCATTGTCACTAGCTCCTAACGTTACGTCAGAGGACATGCGCAGATGTAAGCACCGTTCATTTACATGTACACATGTGGCCGTAAGTGAAACAAAACAATGCGTTACCGGGTATATGACATAAAAATATATTTCCTAATATTGTGCAATCAGTGCTATCTGCTAGCAAACTTTAGCGATTTTTTTGCAAACGTTTCTTTACAGAACATCACCGTGAACACAAACACAAGACCGATGGTAATATACATGTAGTGAAAAATTGTCATAAAAATCCTTATTAATGGCAAAAATTACTTACAATTACTAAAAGTCTGCTTGCTCGAGTTAGCATCCATGTTGGAAATTTCTCTTAGCCCTTCGATTAAAACGAGGTCCCGAAAAATCTTTGTTTCGAGGGCTATCTAGCCCTCCACTACCCCTACACGTGAACACGCCAAACGGAGTAAGGGGGACAATTGGGATTGGGCCTAAAGCAATTGAGTTATCATTAATATGCTCCAAATTAGACCCTTTAATATACTGCTCTGGAAAAAAATAAGAGACCACTGCAATTTACTAAATCAGTATCTCTCTGAGTATAACAAGCATTTCATGCCAGTCTTTGTTCAATTTCTACACAAACATACTTCCTTCTGTTTATTGGGGTACTTATTTGGTGAGCACCTGAATCCAATTGTATTTAATGGGAAAGGTATAAAAAGCACTGCTGTAATCAACACTATCCTCTTGCAGTGTGACCAGCTGGATGCTAAAAATGCTAGAAGTCTTTCAAAAGTAATTAGAAATGTAAAAATAAACACTAAACATGCCGAAAACAGTGAATAGAAAGGTTTTAAATCAAGAAAAAGGGCCTCAATCCTAGCTTTACTGGCACAAGGATTCAG
>JAUMHP010000080.1:5104547-5139145 GCA_032361065.1 Enteromius trimaculatus
CATGTGTGTGTGTGTGTATATATATATATATATATATATGTGTGTATGTATATATATATGTGTGTGTGTGTATGTATGTATGTATGTATATGTGTGTGTGTGTGTGTGTGTGTGTGTGTGTATAAATAAGAAAACAATCACCAGTGGTCTTATATATTTGGATTCCAGTGTAAATGCAAAGTATGTCTCACCTTTAGTTTTTTTTTTCATTTGAAATGATTTACTCTCAAAACTGACAGATCTTGAAAGAAGCGCCACATCCTGTTTTGCTCCATTACCTGTTTTGAGCCAAATATTCTAGTGGGATGCATGAGGCGAGTGCTCAATGGCTTTATCGCAGGTGTTCATATCTCTGCCAAAGTGACAGTCTTTTCATGTATTGTGTACGCCGTGAAGCACGCAGGCATCTCCTCTCGGCATAAATTGCATGCTTGGATGTTGATTTTTCTGGCTTTGTTAAAGCAACAGGATCGGTGCCCTGCTCTGTCAAAGAGAGGTTGTTTGATGAGGCCAGGTTTATTACGCCGTTCTGAGGTGTGCTTCGGCTGCCTTGAGTGACTGTCGTCTGTGTCTGGCCACTCTTACTCTCACACCAGAGTAGCAACAGCTGAGGGAATCAGCAGGGTACCACACAGACCGACACACAGACACTCTCTCGCGCGCGCGCGCTTTTAAGCCATTCTCATACTGTGAAGTGGACCGCACACTTATAATAATGCAAAAATGTCAAAGAGGATTTTTGCATAACTCCAAACTGTGGTAATACTCCATAATCACAGTTAACTGGTGCAAAACAATGTGATGTTTCCAGTCTAGGTGTAGGAAAGATTTGTGTTTATGATGTTGCAGCAAAGAGAATATGTTCATTTGTATTTATTTCACTAAATTAATAAGATTAGTGAATGCTGATTATCTGCTGTCAGTATGAAGTTAAATCTGGAACAGGTCATGTAATTAGAGCCGCCAATCAAAGACCTGAACCGTCAGCAGGGTGTTATTAACTCCGATCCACTTGTATTTACTGTGATTCTCCAGCTGAAATTCTGAGGTGGTGTTTTTAACCCACAATAACTCATAACATTAAAGCATCTCTCAATGCAGTTTGCTGTGCCAGTATGAAGAAAAGCACTGAGGACATTGATACATGAACGTCTGTGTTTGAATTATTGATAGACCAAATGTATCAGCCGAGTAATTGCCATTTTGAAAGTATCTGCATTAGTCAATAAGCACAGTATTTTAATAATACCTCATGTAACAGACTACAGTGTCTTGTGCCTATCAATTTTTTCTATTTGGTTGTTTGCACTAGGTTAATCAAAAAAGGAAATATTATTGCAATTTAAAATAGCTGTTTTCTATGGTAATATATTGCATTTATAAGATAAAATATACTTTATTCCTGTGATGCAAAGTATTATTATGTTTTTAGCACTAGTTACTCCAGTGTAATATATATATATATTACTGTAATATATAAACTTTACAATCAATAATAATATGGAAAGTAGCTTCAATAAATGATATGTATATGTTTCGAAATGCTATTAATATTCAATGGGGCAAGTGGGACACACAAGGCTTTGTGTTTAATATTTCTTTTCTATTTCAAAGCCTAAGCGTTTCAAATGGTGTTGTTCGGCATCATCTTTTATTGCACATCTTTTGTCCTGCATGTCCGCAACCTTTCTTTCTTACTTGCTTATTCATTTATGTGTTTATTTAAATTGAAAATAGAACAGCAAAGCTCTAATTCTAGTTGGTAAGTAATGTTTTTGAAATATTTGCAAATAATATTTTAAAACGGATGTTATTTGAATGCCTTATGTCAATATTTTATGCTACATATTCAATAGGGAATTACAAGAATCACATAAATTATACCATATTTGTACTGTGAATTAAGTTTGCCTCCCTGGATGTTTCTGTTGGTCATAAAATAGTAAATGTTTGGCTGCGTTCATCTTATTCTTATTTACTTTGTTTCTCAATGCTTCACACCTGCTTCGATTTGTATGTCAGAATACTGTCAAAATGTCATCATATTCAGTTAGGAATTACAATAATCACCTAAATTATACCATATTTTCATATGAAAGCAGCTACGCATGTGTTAAGTAGTTTGCATCCCGTGATATTTCTTTCTGTAATTCAGCATGTTTAGAGTAAAACAACTGTGATTGGCTATATCCATCTTATTCTGCTCTTCCATTTTTTTGAATGATTTGATTGGCCATCGTAATCATTTTGACGTTGATGAGCTCTGTTAGTGCCCCGAGGCGGACCAGCCTGAAAATAAATGGTTGACACATGTATTGTGAAGCAGATGGATGGGTAATGAAGTTAGAGGATTTCATCATAAGAACGAATGCAGCTTACATCATGCGTTGAGCCAGAGGTCAGCCAAGAAGCCAGAGCTCGACTCTCTCGTGAACGCACATATAGCTGTTGCCGGAAGTGAGTGATTTGAGTTATAATTCTAAAAATACAAATATTTTTTTTGGTTACAAAACCCATCAATCTGCTTTAGAAGAAATCCGTTAACCCCCCGAAAGAGTATAGGTCAGTTTTACGACTGGATTTATGGAGATTCAAAAGAGTGGTCACTATACGCCAGCAATGCCAAGCTTGGAAGAGCCCAGATAAATGGCTAAAAAACTTTGTTTGTCTGAAAGATGAATGTCCCACACCTACGATGGCTTGGGTAAATTAAATTTTTGGGTGAACTATTCCTTTAATGGTGCTGAAAAGCTATATACATTGACATCAGTGTTGACAAAGCCCTTGATTTCTGGTAACATTTTCTCTTCTAGAAAACCTAGGATAAACTCTCAACTCGTGGCACAGCAGGTTGCTCAACAGTACGCCGCCCCACCCCCAGCCAAGAAGGAAAGAAGAGAAAGGACAGACAAAGACCTGCCTGACGACGATCACTTCGACATGGACAACTCCGACTCGGATAGACTCAGCAGTCTCCATCCTGACTCCGACCATCCGGAGAGATTAGGTCTGGACGGAGGTCAGCTGGAGCATGGACATTCTCACAAGGAGCGGAGACAGGAGCGCGGTCTTGACAAACCACAACCGCTTCACACAGACAGGAGACCTGAGAGAGCTGGACTGACCCCAGACCTGCTTCAGCAGCAGCCGCAGCATCAGCAGCAGCAGCAGCAACAACAACACAACAGAACAGACCGAGAGCACACGGACAGAGCAATGCTGGACAAACTTCAGCCTCACAGAGAGCACATGGATAAAGATCATCCGCACACGGCAGGCTCTGGGATGCAGCCGGCAGAGAGGATGGGTGCAGAGAGAGAGGAGCTCAAAAAAGGAAAAATAGAGAGAGCCACGACGGAGAAACACAAAGAGAGACCTAAAAGCCTCACGCCCAGTAAAAAACCTACTGCTAAGAAGATGAAGTGAGTGCTTCTATGCAGCCATGCTCTGCAAGTGCTCTTTTTATTGTTAGTTTGATGTAATCATATATGGTTGTTAGGGCTGTCGAAGTCAACAAGCACTTGCAATGAATTCATTATGCCAAATCCTTTTAATTCTCTTAATGCAGGTATTTTAACTTTAGTAACAGTGTGGTTCTGAAGTTAAAAATCCCATCAATTTTCTCTACAGGGGAACTGCTTTTTAACAATAATTTATAAACCTATAAAGGCAGACCAGCTGTGAGCTGCGGATTAGTTAATAGATGGTATGTGCTTTTGTTGAAGCCATTAATCCACATTATTTCAACTTATGTTTTACCTATAAGTATTCAAACGAATCTTCAGCAACCAGAGAAATAAAATGAGCAGGTCTCGTCACATTTCTATCATGAAGCACTGCAAATCACGTAATGGATTTGTTATACCCTCTTTGCTTTCTAACTACTTCAATATTTGCAATAAGCAACATCTTAATATGAACAGCTTCTCCATTTTTAATTAGATTCTTATTTGCAGTGCTTCGGCAAATAACAGTCTAGGCATACACAGTCTTTTTAAGCTTAGGTTGTAATGTTTGACCTGCTTTGCAGCTGGTTGGTTTAGTTCACGGCTTAAAATTCTCAACATCTGTAATAACCCTGTGAGAGAAATGAATGGGAAGATAGTTCTGTTATTTCTATTCAGAATTGATAAAGACGGGAGCAGTTCAATATTCATTTATAGGATAATTTATTGAATTAATGACTCAACTGATGATTTTTTAAAAAAAAAATTTAAATTTGCTAATCTTCAATAGGAGAAGCATGTTCCTCCATTTTTAAATCGCTTTGGATGAAAACGTTTGCTAAATGAATAAATGTTAAAACATCAGTGGAGAATTGCTATAAAGCTGCATGTACACATGAATGATTATGTCTGGGGAAGGTTGCATGGTAATAGTTACTAATGGCATATTGAATCAACATTTACAGGCCCAAACTCATTCAGAAAGGTCCAGCTGGGGAAAGTAACGGCATGAAGGCTGGCAAGTCTGGCACGAAGAACAACAAATCTGTAATTTCACGGTAAGTTCAGAACTGATCTGCTATTCCACTGTTTTGAAAGTTGCCATGAAATGGAAAAACGCTTTATCTATTTTATAAATGATCTTGTGATTGATCCTCTCTCCGGTGGAGTTATGCTGGATTTCTGCAAGCTTGGATTTGGATATTTCTGCATTCAGTCAACAATTAGAACCAAGTCCCCATCTTACATTTTTATTCAATAATCCATTGCGTTTGTATGTACATCACAACACTTGAAAATATATGTTGCTTTGGGTTGCGTTGTAATTTAAGACAGGCTTTTATCTGCATTGGAGCATTCTTGATTCCTACTAATGACTTCATTTTCAGTCATTAAGAGAAAATCCAACGAGCAGCTAATAGTCTTTTTAGTTGCATAATCAGTGGGCTCTTTAACTTTAAAAGAGATTTTAAAAAAAGTAAATTAATGATTGGCTACAAAAAGTTTGCTTTTGCACGATCATTTTGATGTAGTTACATCCGCAGCCAAAACAATCAAACATCATTTAGCGCACCTTCTAACTTCACTAGCTTGCTTTATATGTTTAAAGGGTCAGTTCACCCAAAAATGAAGACGTTGTCATTAATTACTTCTCAAACCCACTAGGCTTTAGTTCATCTTTAATACACAAATGAAGATATTTTTGATGAAATCTGAGTTTTCTCTTCCTCCATTGAATGTTCATTTCTAATGGCTCATAAGACATGAGGATGAAGAAATAAAGATCACTGCACTTGCATAAAACACATCAAGCATTTACAGGAACTCAACTGTACATGAAAGAACAAGCCTGATTGGTTCTCGCACATCACTCAAACCCGTTTACCACATTCCATGTGCTCTAGTCAGTATTTTTATGTGAATAAAGGTGTAAAATCCTCCTCGGTTCAAATGGATTTCTTGTTACAATGTTGTTTTGTAAGTAATGACAGAAATCTCAGGTTTCATTAAAATACCTTTATTTGTGTATTGAACATGTCGTATGGTTTTGGAACCCTCTGTATTAGTTTGACATCACTGATATATAATTATACTTATGTTTTATTTTTCGAGTGACATGAGAGTGAGCTATAAATATAGTGCGCAATGAACACTGCAGTAGTAAAGTTGATGTGTAATTCCTTCTTTCCCCGTTCCTCTGTTACACTTCAGACCTAAACTGAAGAACGTGGACAGGAGCTCGGCTCAGCAGCTCGCCATAACGGTGGGCAATGTGACTGTCATCATCACAGACTTTAAGGAGAAGACTCGCTCCTCCTCCACCTCCTCCTCCACTGTCACCTCCAGCGCTGGCTCTGAGCAGCAGCACCTGAGCTCCAGCTCGGAGAGCACGGACAAGGGGTCGTCCCGCGCCTCCACCCCCAGAAGAGACCATTCTTCCGGCCACAATGAGACCATGTGAAGGGGAAGAGATTCACACGCTGCAATCTCGCTTGGCCACACTCGTAACTGTACATGGAAGAGGGATCTTTCTAACCCATTCAGACAATGTCCATCTTGACACATCGGCAGAAGTGTACCTGTCGGAAACCCTCGCGGAGCACCTTGTAGATTGATGTGTTGATGTTCACGTGAGTCACTGTCACGCCGAGACCCACTGTATATTCTGTGCCCTACTCCTTCCAGATATAATCCATGTTTGTGCACCACGGAAAGCAGCGCTCCCAAGTTTGCATTACTATCGCTCATTGTCATTAAATCGTGCAGACGGCTGTTTTGACTTTGTGTTTAGAACGTAGAATCGTTTTATGCTAAATGTACAGTATCTGAGCTCATCCCTCCGTCTCTCAGACAGCTCCGAGTCAACGATCTGTTGCTGCGGCTGTTCGTAGAAAGCGAGTTCTCTACAATAAGATCACGCTAGACCACCGTGTACAGGGAGATTTGTTCCCTCATTATTTCATACGACAAACTCTTGTGTGTTTACATGGTGGAAACACAAACTGTGATGATGTGAGTTTACAGTATTATAAATACAAGGCCAACTTTGAAATCCATACGGTGTACCATGTAGACATGTTTTGTGGTTCACAAGATGATAAGAGAGTATTTAGAATATTGTTCTTTATCTTGCTCTGTTTTTAGACTTTGCATATTTCTTGTAAAATTATATGGAGGTTCACAGTACTGTCTATTATTCGACTTCGTGGCGACGGACGGGTGGAGAGAAACTGGCAGTTGTTGGAATATGAAGCAGCTTATCTATTTGTGAGATTTCATACAGTATATTTACAGTCTACCGAGATCTCTGCTGAAAATTTGGAAAATATTCCCAATATAGCACTGTGTTGTAAAAATTGGCTTCTTCTCACCCATATGGACGATTTGCACAGGTTTACACATTCATTCTGACCTTTGTTAAAAATCTAGAAGCTTATGAAGCTAATAAAATCCTTCTGAAACTCATTACGGTCTCAAAGCATCTTGGGGACTTTGATGTGACCATTTAGATTTTTACCAGCGGTTTATTCTTGTGTAGTAACCCATGTATATGAAGTGAAAATCTGTTTACTGAATGCATGCTGTTGGTCTTATTGTAAACCATTCATCCATGCATATGCTTTTTTTTTTTTTTGACCTCATGTTTGATCACAATGTCATAACTGGAGCTTCCTTCTCTCTTGTGACGTATGCGGGACGACTGCATCCACATCTTGAAATCCAGTCACCTGATGCGAAGCCTCTCCCAAACTTTTTTCTGTTTTTATAGTCTGTTTAACTCCTGTAAATTACTGTATGGAAGAAGAGTTCTGTCACTACCTCTGCTTCAACTTGACTTTAAAAATGGGTGTAAATAATCACAAGCTCTTGAGTTTCATTAAATAATAGATATCCACTGAATCTACCACAATCTTAGCACACCTTCCCTATGTGATTTAGATAAGACGGACCTGTTTGTTCATTAATTACTGGAACATCGATGAATTTTCGTAGGTCTCAATTCCAACCCCTTAACCCTTAAATCAGAGGGCAAACGAAGGATGTTGATACAGTACCATGTCCTATCCACCCTGTTTGGAAACATAATAGCTGGTTTCTAGCTGGTCTGAACTGGTCATTAACTTTACATTCCTAGTCATTATCTTATAATATACCGAAATTAAAACTGATAATTAAAAATAAATAAAAAGCAACTTCGAAATATGCAGTACTATAATAATAATTAAAATAGTCATTAATATAAATGTGATTTAGTAATCGAGGGGGAAAATCCAGAAAGTGTCATTTTGGGTGAAACTGAGCTATATATATATATATATATATATATATACACATTGAATGAAAGCTATTGATGAGCTCTTTCAAAAGTATACTGTGAGCCATGAGTGTACAGATTTTTGATATAAACTATATATATAACAAAATATCAAAGTATGGTAAAAAAAAATTTTGGCTTCCTGTAAAGTTGCTGAAATGTCACTTTCGCCGTTTTGGGTTTCATCCCTCCTTATATGCTTTTGTCTTGTTTTGTCTTTTTTATATATATATATATACATGTTTCTGTTTAGCTCTGTTTTAATGTTAGTAATTTTAATGTGTTTTTGCCATTACTTATATTTCTATTAAGCTTTATTTTAATTTCTAATTTATTATAATTTAACTACAACTTCACTAGTTTTATGTAATCTGATTTTTTAAATTATTTTCAATTGTCATTTTAGTTTTTTTTTTTTTTAAGTTTTTTAACTAACATTCATATTTTATTTAATTTTGGCTTTATTTCAAGTTTTTTATTTTGATGCCGGTACAAAATGGTCTACCAAGCAGCTGTCAGTTTAGGATTGCTTTTCCAGCAGGAGTTGTCTCATTAAATCAATACAATAAAATGATTACCACTTATTTTAAAACGCGTCTGAACGCTTTTATTTTGAAATGCAGTGGAGGCAGAGGGCGCTGCGCGTGACTTCACCTGCCCAGTCAGACTCTGTTGTTGTTGTTGTGTCGGTGACGCGGCAAGTCCAGCCGGCCGATCGGCAAATGAGTCAGCATCAATAATCTGCCTAACTGTGGATGTGGAGATTATTATAGATCTCCCAGCAAAACATTCACACATCGTTTAGCGGTAATAAAGCAAAAATGGCGGTTCCTGCAGCCCCGAACCTGCAGCTGAACACGGCGAGACAAAGCAGCCCTGTGAATCCTACAGAAAACAACATCCACATCGACGAGAGAGAGCTGGAAAACATCACAAACCACATCGAGGATGGCACTTCCCTGCCGCTGCACTCTCCATGGACCTTCTGGCTGGATCGGTAGGTTGATATTGGCATATTACTGTAATTAAGTATCCGACTTTATATATACATAAGCCCGTCAACAAAGGCCCAAGATCGGTATTTCTCTTTTTAAAGCTAACCTTACTGTTTTCAGGTTGTAAACGGGCTCGACTAACACTAATAGATGGTACAGGCTACTATTTTAAGTGCTTGTAAGCTTTAAGAGTGTCATAACGCAGAGCTGATATAATAACTTAGTAAAGTAGGTCGAGTCACCTGTAGGTCATGGTTGTTATTTAATATCAGCTTTCATGTTCTCTCTGAAGCTCTGCAAATCAGAGTAATATGGTAAGGGTGTACCTCAAGGCTTTGTCAAGAGCCCATGTAAAAGTAGTTTTTTTTAAATGTTCGTTTAGAATAAGTTTTGAAACTGAAATGAGCACAGCTAGGTTGATTGATTGAAGTGATATATAGGCCTAATCAGTGCACTGATATTAATAGTCTATATATCATTTAACTTAAACTGCATAAAATTGTCTCTGCGTTTTTTGGGGGGTTTTTTGGGCAATGATTTTCAAAAGGTTGAAGTCCTGTTTACCATCAGAGTGAGGTTTGGTTGCCATAACGATTGTGAAACGCTTGTGTTCTGTGTCCCATGGCATGATCGCAAGCACTGAATTGCACTTGACGTAAGACGGAGATAACGTCCCTACGAACCTATGGTTTGTGACACCGATATGAATGATGTGCCAACTGCCGAGCTTAGTGTAGCTCACCCAATCTAACCCTCACGTCGTTGCAAAACATGTATGATATCCCACTGAACACAAAAGGTGTCTGAAAAATGCATAAAATAAAGCCGTCAAGCTGTCATCGCAGTACTTCAATCGACCGTTTGTCATTTTGAAGCTTTACAGCAACAGTTCACATTCACTTTCATTATCTTGTTCACTCTTTTGATAATATTGCTAAGAAATCCACCTTTGTTCCCCAGAAGGCAGAGAGTCGTGCAGGTTTCTTTCAGATCTATTCATTAGTGTGCAGTTTGTAATTCTTTTCAAATCTTTATATCTTCAAGGTCATTACCAGGTACAACGGCAGCAGAGTGTGAATCAAATCTCAAAAAGATATACACTGTCCACACTGTACAGGTAGGCGTTGCACTTTTATCAGAAGTCATTTAGCAATTTTATATCATTATGTTTTTGCCTGAGCAACCTGAAAAACTAGTCCTTTGATATATTAATCGAGGTGTGGTAAGATGCTAATAACTGTGCAGTATTTTGCTCGTTCATCTTTCCAATTCATTATTGCTTCCATCGCACGTAAATATCATAATGCACAGTACAGGATTTTGTAAACCAGCAGAAAAAACGAAAACGCTGATATATTATGCATCTCCTGTCTTTCATAACATAAAGAGTTTCTGGAGTGTGTACAACAACATCCCTGCTGTGTCCTGCCTCCCTCTGAGGTGTAGCTACCACTTAATGCGAGGAGAAAGACGACCACTATGGTAAGTCTCCGGCCGATTCGCCATTAAAAAAAAAGTGTTTAAAGAAACGAATGCTTGCTATTGGCAGTGATGCATTGAATTGGTCACAAAAAGTGACAAAACTCCTGTTTCCAATAAACGCTGCTTTTTTGGAGTAAATCTGTTTTATATAAGCTGTTAATAAAATGTTTCCTGAGCAGCAAATCAGCATTTTAGAATGATTTCTGAAGGAATTGTGCTGAAAAATCAGCTTTGCATCACATGAAGGAATCGCATTTTAAAATGCATCAATATAGGAAACGGTTATTGTAACTTGTATGACAATAGTACAGATTTGACTGTTTGACTGTACGCATAAGACCTTTTAGAAGCTAAACTTTTCAACTGGATTGTATTTTTTTTTTCTGTCAACACAGGGAAGAAGAAAGCAATGCCAAGGGAGGTGTTTGGAAAATGAAAGTGCCAAAGGAGAGCACAGTAAGTCTGCTACACTGTAGACTGTAAACACGTTAAATACATCCATGCATTCTGGTGTGTGTGTGTGTGTGTGTGTGTTATCTCTGCCAAAGTATCGTTGATCCATATCCCCTTTTTCTACCAGTTAGCTGTGTGGAAGGAGCTGCTATTGGCTACAATCGGTGAACAGTTCACCGATTACTGTGCATCAGGTGAGTCTAGAAATCTCAGACTATTGTAAGTGATTTTATCGCTAACGTGTGAATGAATAATATTTGTTTGTCTTTTAGAGGACGAGGTGGTAGGAGTAAGTGTCAGTGTGAGAGAACGAGAAGATGTGGTGCAGGTCTGGAATGGAAATGCCTCCTTCGCCAACGAGGCAAACGTTTTAGGAAGAATCTACGAACTTCTTCCACAGATTTCTTTTAAAGCAGTATTTTATAAGCGTAAGTGTTTTACATGGATGCCTTATGCATGTGGTGAAGTTAATGTACACATTTCAACTTTACAGAGTCGTTATTGACCCATTCTTTTGTTTGTTTTAGCACACGAGGAGCACCATGCATTTGAAGGTGGTCGCTCAAGACATTAGCAAGCTTTGCACATTCGCCACGGTTTTCCCTGTCTTTGGACTGATCCTAGAAAATGGACTGAAAACGGAAAAAGAATCCCTCCTGGGCGAACGTAACTCTTGGGTTTTGCCGTCGCTTCATATCACATAGGGAATGCTACGGCCCTCTTTTTAAGTTGTAAGCGTTGCAGATGATCCCTCCATGCTTCTCCTAAGGAGTTTTCTCATGCCAGATATTTAGGCAATATCAATAAAGCTCACATAGCCAGTAGCATATGTAATATAAATCATCACGACAGAGCAATGTTGCCCCCGCCCTCACATTTCTAGGTTTATTGATCAGATGTGCAGTCCAGTGAGAGTTGCTGCTTGTCAAAGTATATACTCGTTGTGTTAGAACTCTTTAGGGCTGTTTTTCCCTAGACACACTTTAGGCATAACCTTAGACTGCAAAAAAGTCTAAGGCTAAGCTTAATCTGCCTCTGGGAACTCTTTTATGCAAAAGTATTGCACATTTCTCTTTGGGAAAAAAACCGTTTTGGCTTGGAGGTTATTGATGATTTCAGAGCAAATGTAAGTGGGTTTAACAGACTTGGTTATAATCGTAAGTATACAGCAAAATGCATATGCAATTCCACGTTTTCACCCTAAACTTGGTATTTAAGTCAATTCAGATGATCCTGTATTAATCACATGAGGGTAAATTCTTGCGTCTTGCGAACGGCTTTGCTTTTATGATTTCGAAAAAACTGTATCCAGACCTCCTCCTGTAGTATTTTATGTAAATGAGAGCTGTTTTAGCACGGCGTCATAGCACTGTTGAACTTCCCTTTTCTTTTTTTGGTTACTGCCTCGTGGTTGACATCCTGCATTTTGCTCTGTGTGTTCCTGTAGGCGCTTAGTGTCTCGTCTTTGTCAAAACAGTCCAAATCTTAACATTTTCGTTGTCTGAAATGATTTTTTTTTTAACTTATGCATTTGCTTCTAACTGCCTTTTTATTCACTATAATCACACTGTGTCTTGTTTCAGAGTGCTTATTATTGTAGTTTGTTTTATTGTGTTTGAATGGATGCTTATGTTGGACAGCTTGTGAGTCGAGGGGAGCTAGTGTAGATATTGTCAAATGATGAAACTGAAAATGGCCTGTGTAATCATCTGAGCATATGTTTTTTAGTTTTTCAGTACCAAAGAGATTTCCTTTTTTGTTTTCCTGTGTTATAATTCATCATGGTCTGTGATCCGCACGTGTCTGCGTTCTTCTGAACTCGCATAGAGGGAGTTAAAACCACGTTTCTCACATTCGTCTTTACTGAGCTCATTTTTATTTAGGTTTGTCTAGTCGGAAACGTCAAGCCCAAAAAGACCTGCATCATGAACCAGGTCCCTTAATGCACTAAAAAGCACAATTATGATTTTGTCCTTCATGTGGGCAGGGATGTGCAAAATAACCTGTACATGCAGCGGACCTTTCATATTTCAGCCTTTTCCTACCTATCACCGATCTCTCAATGAGATGCGAGTACGGACGTGGATTTTGGAGTTTATTTTTAGGAGTATTTGTGTCAGTTTTCCAGGCTCCCAATCAGGATCTGAAACCTCAAACTGATTGTCAATCTTCTGGAATGGTGCCTTGTTTTCCCAGGGTTTCACTCACAGAATGTTTTGTTTATTTCTATGTATTTAATCAGTTATGTTATTAATTTCTCTTTTCTTTTGCTTATAGTTTTTGAAATATTGAATAAATACAAAGCAGAATTCGAAATATGACTACTGTAGTTCTTTCAACAAAATATGTAGCGTCTTTCATTTAAAATGCATGCGTTTGGGATGTATAAATACTAATGTAGTAACCACTAGGTGGCGCTGCAAACCTTTAAACGCAGATTTTTAATGTCTTCATTTGTCTGCATCTCCAATACATTTTATTTAATTCACATTTCACCAGCTATATGTATCTTCCCCTAGTTCGTGTTTATATGTTATTGATTCATACATTATGGAATTTATCATACGCAGTCTAGTGCGCAACATTATTTATTCCTCGCTTCTTGAGCGACGACGCAGTACAGCCCTCAGCAGGTGGACGTGACGTCACGCCCCAACAGCTACTCTGCTCAAAAACTCGGTTACGACACGACTCACACACTAAAATTACCCATTTAATCTTATTTATCGTTTATAATTCGACGCTCGGTGTAAGCGGCGCTTTATACTTGCAAAATCTAGTCGAGTGCTACGTAAAGTAGTCCCTGGGACGCGCACTGCGGAAGGATACAGTTGTTTACATTGTGCAGCACGCGGCAGTGTGGCGGCCAGCGCGCGGCTGCGCGAGCTTCATGGGAGACCGACACACTGCGCTTTCCAGCTCGCAAAAGTTCGCTCCAGGGTCGCTGTTAAAGTTTTCATTTCTGTCCGTTGAGAAACCACTTCATCCCCGGTAAGTTTATTCTTTTTTATCAAGTTTCCCTCAGCCTGTTTATTCGTAATTTACATTGCGAGGTTGATTTGCTAGTTATTAGCCTTATCAGAACTAACGGCAGCGCTGGAGAGCAGACAGGAGGAGCAGCTAATTCAAAGCTCTCCACACTTTTATCGCCTTTTAGTTAGTGTTTTATAACAGGTAATTTACCTTGAACAAAGTCGGTGGCTTTTGTTACACTTAGTAATTGTCGCAGCATCCAATGTAAACCTCTTATGGGAGTGTTAGCTGGCTAACATGTGCCTTTGGTTCAGTTCATGTGGAGAACAAAAACAGCTAGAGTACGTTAACTTCAGTTCAAGACACTGCACGCAGTCTGTCGTAAATCACATCTAACCTCCAAATCCCCAGAAATGTGTATTTTTATTAGTAAACTGTTACGAATTCAAAACCAATATCAACTACGCAGGATAAAAGAGATGCATACTGTAACATACATGCACACATACAGTCTACAAATGCATACACTTTGGTTTGTTGATCATGCAAAATATAAATGCACGCGTATATATTTTTTAAACCTGGTGAAATTAATCAATTTAAACCATTTTTTTCAGTTACCTTTTATTCTTAAAATAAAAATGTAGTCTTTCCTTTAAATTAGTTATACTCTTTTTGAACATATATATTTTTTTAAAGCTCCACACTATAATTATGCAGCCTGTCTTACAATGTTTGTCAGTGGGCATTAGTCAAATCTCATTCAATTGAGTGCTAATCCTAACTGGGTGGTTTGATTTTGGTCAGCAGGTTTAAACAGGGACTCACATGCATCCTCTCATAGAGGCGTGTTACTTTGGTTGTGTCTCATAGCTGAGTGAACTACCCATCTAGACTGTATTTTAGGGCACCTATAATGCAAAGAAGTGCTGATTAGGTAGATCACCAGGTTTTCACAGCCAGCATTTTTAGTCTATTTGGTTTGCTGAGTTTCATAATACTTCGTGAGTGTACTAAAGAGTTAAAAAAAAGTTCTCCTTTAGTTTCTTTGTTTGGTTTTGAAGTTGTTGAAACTACAACAAACACATAAAAACTACGCCCCTTGACAGGTTTCATTTCTCCTTTTTGCCTCTGAGCGTTTACATTTCAGTTAATCATTTGTTGCAGCTCTTTACAGGCATCCCATTCTGTCTTTTTTACTTTAGTTGTCTGTTCTTAAACCAGGTGTTGCCTGCCTTTAGGATCTGATTCCCTCACTTTATGGTTCCATTGTGAAGATCTGTCCATTCAGCACAACTGGAAAAAAATTCAGTAGAGCGTTAAAAAGGATTTCATTTGTTAGTACAGAGGGTTTCCAAATTATTATTATTTTTTTATGCCGAGTTCTTTACACCTAAAATACGTACTCATCTTAGATTTTAAGTTAATATTTCACTAATTTAATGACGCATTCATGTAAACAGACATTTAATAGATAACTAATAATAACAGATAGTATTTTCTTTATTAACTTTATATTTTAGAGATAGGTTTATGTGCTGGGCTATATCTGAAAAAGAAAATAAAGTAATTAAATGTGGAATACAGCCATGTATGAGTGAAATATAAACAGATTTTTAATACAGCTAAACACTGTTCAGTCAAGATATTTGTTCACAGCATCCATAACTCGTCTGAGAAGTAGATTGTGGATGTGTTCAAGACTGATCATGATACAGATTTGTCAGATTGCGCACGCTTGGGTTTTTTCTCTTTACGAGAACAAGCTAAAACCACAATTTACTAAACAAATATTTGTCTTATTCACTTTAAGTCATTCAAACTCTCAAGCTTTTAACATGTCAAATCTTTAAGCTTTTATTGTGGTTTAATATTGGCATGCTGTAAACGTCTGTCCACAAAAATGTTGGCAGTTCTGCTTATGTAAATTTATAAAAAGCACACTGCACATAGATTTTTTTTTTTTTTTTTTTTTCAAATGCGTTCACATTTCCAACTCTGAAAATGTGGTATTATGAGCTGCACACGTATAAAAAACACAGTGCCACTCTTTGGTCTGAAACTTCAATTAATTTTGTTTTGAAAATTGAAATCTGAATGGTGCAACCCCATTTGTTTAATTTTGATGTTATATTCGATTGAATTAGGGCTACTAATCATGCATGCGCATTTATAAAGCCGGTTCTGTGATCAGTAGTAAATCTCCATCCTGTGCTTTCAGATAGAGCAGCGTTTACTGCACGGAGCCATAGTTCACTGAATAGCTACGCATTATCGCAGATGTTTTATCCGTGCAATAAAGGAATCGCAAATATCACTCTGCGGTAATGTGAGCTGTTTTCATAGCTTCTCCGTGAACTACGGAAATAATGCTCCATCCGGAAGCATTTGAAAATACCACATTTAATAACATGTTTTTACTTCATTACATCAGTCGAGTGTTTGAAATAAATCCTTTTGTGGCTTTTTTAAACATTTTGTAGTATTCTAGGTAGTAATAAAGGCTACGTCAGTTAACACTGCATTATTACATGCTGTATTATAATGACAATTATTATAATTATAGAGCTGTTAAACAATCGCATACAGTATACGTTTTTGTTTGCATAATTTTGTGTGTGTTGTGTATATTCATGTACACACACTGCGCAGTATGCAGTTTGAAACTATTCACGTCTATGTTTATATTAATATAATTTATATGATAAATAAAAATGTTTAATATATAAACAATTTTCTGAAATATATTCATGCATGTGTGTGTGTGTATATACACATAATAAATATACACAGCACACATGCATATATATTATGTAAACACATACTTTTATTTTGGATGCATTTAATCATTTGTCAGTAAATAATAATGATAAAAGTCATAGCGTTTCCGCAGTGAGAGCACCCTCTGCCCTTCGGATGGAGATGTACTACTGTACACGGAACAGCGCTTCACTGAATGATGCATGTGAAAATGTCTTATCGCGATTTCATTTCTGTATATGGTGCATCGCAAGATTGAAGTAATACGTGCTCACGTTTGGGAAACCCTGCATTAGTACATTCTTCTTTCAGATCTTACTCCTTCAGGCGTTTTTCTGCATCCTGGAGCTTCGTTATATTGTTAACAAACCTGTGATGGCCTGTCTTGTGTTTCACAACTGTGTTATTGAAGAATAGTTATTGGCCTTTAAACGGTGCCTGTTTCTCACTTTCCCTGTAAATGTGACCATCGACAGATTTTGCCCTGCTTGCGTATTACACATTAACAGCTAATGACTAACGCAAAAGCGATGCCTTATTTCTAAATGACATAACTTCCCCCACCTCCTGCTACGCAGTGAATATAGTCAGGAAACGGTAATGTCGCTGTCATAATCCAATCAATGATTAACCGTTTTCTTGACATGTCTAGATAAACACCTTTATGGCATATCATATTCAGACGTCCTGCTGTGATGGCTGACTGCCTAATAAACAACAGTCTAGTACATAAATTGCTATATTGCACTCTTGAGACGAATGATGTGATAGTTGAAGGGAGTGCCACAAGCATGAGAGAATGTAGGAGTAAGTGTAATGCGGTTTGTTCTTTCCGAGGAAGCTGCACGTGTGGCTCTCTTAGGCGTGGATGTGTAGATGAATGTGACAGATATTTCCTTTTTAGGTGGGGGTTTTAGATTCTGTTTCCCCTTTCTTATGTTCTGGCTTCACCTAGGGTTTCCCCTCAGGTGAAGGGGTTTCAGATGAGTGCCCTAAAACTGAGCTAACTTTGTTGTGGTGAGGAAGCGTAGTGGCTGGCTGCTCGGTGGACAAGGTGACAGGTTTGTTCTTGGTTAGGGTTATACCTTTTCCTGTTAACATTTGAGTCAATAAGCCTCGTCCTGTGTGTGGGTTAATTTGTGAGGTAAACGAAACTAATCGCTCATAATGTGTGTGTGTGTGCATAGTAATTAGTTTCTGGTAAATAAGAGCCAGTTTACTTTGTGACCTGGGAAGGTGTTGCTGGAGAGTTGTGAAAGAATTGCTTGTCATACCATGCTGTCTATTGGTGTAATCTATATGGAAATGGGCATAATTCTCATGCCCTATCTCAACTGACTCGCACACCTATTCAAATCTTCCGGAACAGTAAAGTGTGGTTGTGCTATCTGTGTTTGCCATCCTGGAGAGTTTGAAGCATATGCTTCATATAGAGGAATATTCATTTGTATGATTTCTTTTTTTTTTTTTTTTTATAATAATTGGACATACTGTAGGTTGCATCTTCAGCAAGTCTCAAAATGAATATCATTTTCTTCATGTTGTGATGCCTAAATTCTTTTATATCATTAATAAACAAGTCTTTCAGTCAACTTTTAATTTGTAATATTGTTCATTCTTGGCTGTCCTGGAGGACTTGTTCTTAAACGTTGTTGTTCAGAAATCCAAGAGGTCTCCTTATGCACAGTTTGTCAGGCATTTTCTTATATAAATACATTTTAAAAAGTAAATGAAACAAAAAAGCAATACAATGTATTAAAAGATAATATCACCAAACTAGGGATAAAATGATAACGATATGGATCGCGATAGGCACGTGATCGATATAAATAAAAAATGTGTTTGATATTTTATTATTCTTCGTCGGAAGAAAACAGTAGTGATGGGTCGTTCTTTTGAAAGAAATCTTCAATGTGACTTGGGAAGAACGAGTCATCTCAGAGAGTGATTCGTTCAGTCGCGCATGAGCATTGCGATTAGTTCACCTGTTTCACCATCGTCCCGCCAAGACTGGTAATACCACAAACTTAATGTACATATCTGTCTTAATAACTGAGGGGATTATGAGATGTTGAAAATGTTGAAATGTAATATATTTTTTTCCTGGTCCTTATTTTAAATGGGCCATAAAAATATCAGCAATTATCGATATGGACCGATATGATATCGCGATACAGTTTTCAGCCATATCGCCCAGCCCTACACCAAACTACTCTCTTTATCTTGATGTCCTCCAGGGAAAAAAAAGTTTCAGCCTTGACTTTAGTTTTTAATCTACACACACTGTTGATGAATTAAAAAAAAAAAACTTTGAATGAACTCAGTCTAATGTTTGACAAGCCTTCATCACCCTTATGTTCAGTCTCTATGTGGAAACCACATCATTTCCATCTCAGTAAAGTGTATTTACATAGTAGTACACCTGAATGAAAAGCAGGCACTATAGCAAACTGCTCTCTGTACTAAGCCTGTCACACATTTTCAAGATAATATTGTCTGGCCCTGTAATTTCACTGATGCAGCCTGCCTATCTTTTACTTGGCTTGTATCCATGCAGTGTGGTTTTGTGTATCTGTGTAATTTGTCATGTGTTCGTAGCCAGGCTATGAAATGTGATATTCTATGAGGGCTGCCTCTTCCATTATCTCAGAAACCTCTCTAAAAATAGATCCATGCATTCAGACACCATGCTATAGCCTACTACAAAGTGCCATTAGCCTCTCTGCCAACTGCTCCCAACAGCCTCATCTGGCTGAATGAACTCATGCTGCTGTGATCACATTCAGTGATCATTCTTAGACTGGTCCAGAAGTATTTAAAGTGTTTCGACTGAAGTGAGACAGTTGTGCACAATTGTCATAAACCACAACTCTGTTAGAGTTTAGCCTTCAAAAATAAGTAAATGATTGATTGCTTCGTAAACTTCATGGGAAACACTCCGGTCGTTCTGCTAGCAAGCACCTGCTTGAGTCATCCTGTACGTTTCTTACCTGCTCGTCTTAAGCTGACAGTTCAGTCAAAACTATATTTTGTCATCACTTATTTACCCTCATGTTGTTCAGTATACAGTATAACCAGTATAACTGTTCTTGTTTTTTTAACAGCGGAGCACAAAATAAGACATTTTGAAGAAACTGTTTTTGTTCCTACAACAAAAGTCAGTGAAGGTTAATGGGTTCCAAAACAACCCGCCTGTATTTTTTTTTGTTAAGGTAAAAAGATGCCTGTTTCTTTACAATCACTTCTTTGCATCGGTTGTGTTATGACATGAAAGCAAATTCTAACAAAAGTTACATTATTCAGAGGATTCACCTAATTTTATTTTGTACTGAAACCAAAATCAGTAGTTGCTTGTTCTCAGTGCTGTTTACGGAGTTATGTTCTGAGGTGATAAATTAAGTTGGTTATTGGAAAAGAGACACATTTTTAATATTTGAGATTTTTACAGGACTTATCAAGTAAGACTTGGCAATGGCCCGGGGTCAGTGTGAGCAATGCTTGGGATAGTTGACAGGATTGTCCAGCAACAAATCCATGTCAAAAGTGTATTATTTGTATGTGTTTTTAAACATTCAAGCAATTTTAAAGCCTGAAATAGACACAGAACATGTCATCAGAGAAGTTGTCACTATTTCAGCAGGTGATTTCTGCGCTCCGTCGCATCCTCGCCCGAGTTCACAACCTCTGGGGCTTCCAGCTTCATTGCAAAGCTGCTAAGTATCATCTCCTAAAAACAGACCGTTGCTGGCAGGACGTATAAGTGCAAGTTTGAAAGGCATTGCTGTTTGCAAAGATCTGTGAAGTAATGACATTTGAGCAGAAAGAATTTGTAAAGATTGCTTATGGACTTGTGCCCGGTCAAGTCACACATGCCTCTTCTGATGGAAGTACATATTCCTGTAATAGGAGGGGCTCTCCTTTTTAAAATATTTTTAATCTAGCGAATCATTGTGTTCGACTCGTTTCATGTCCAGTGTACATTTCTGTAACAGAAAAGCCTGAGGCTGCTATCGATGAACTGTTTTTTATTTTTCCCTGCTGAGGTCGGAGAAACACAGATATGCGCTATAATGGAGAGTTAATGGGTAGAGTGAGTATGTTTTCTTTATATTATTACTTGGTCTGGTGAATTGATTAATTTATGATCAATACCTAGAAGTAAACAACATTAGACAGCCGTGCCTGGGCATATTAATTGTCCAGCACTATGAGTAATAAACCTCATAATTACCCAAACCAGACCTTTATTTTTGTTGATGTTCTTGTTAATTTGTTTTTATTCTAAGCCATGTCTTGATGCTGCATCACATTAAGCACCTTTAGAGCTTGCGTTTATGACTTACTTTCCTCCCTCTTTGTGTTGTGTATCAATATCTCCTCATTGAGACTTCAAAGGCATTCCTTCAGGTTGGTGTATGTTTTCCCTTCCTGACAGTTGAAGTCCTCAGAGGCTTCACCTCTCCCCTAAAATCCTCATGTTTGTGTTGCTTGTCGGCTAAAGTTTGTGTCTATGGGAAAACGAGGCATTAGGAATGCAGAAAAACGTTCATGAGATGAAGGCCTATCATCTGTGCAAATAGACTGATGCCAGTGTATGTCAAATAAACACGCACAAAACATTCTTCAGCAGTTACACTGTTGGTGTGCCATTATTGCCTTTTATGTTTCTGACAATGTAAGAACATTTAACCTAAACAAGCTTGACATTAGCATTTCTTTTAAACAGTCAAACAGGCCGATACTGGTTCAGATTGGCATTTTTCTAGTTGTTTCTAACACATCTATTTACAGCAAACATGCCTGGTGTCAGCCTATGACAGAATGACACGGTGTAACTCACAGATTTGTGCATGATTCATATGTAGGCTTGTTTTTTTCCCCCACATTTGTGGACGGGTTGCATTACAGTGCAATGCTCTCATTATGTACAGTGTATGGTTTAGTGCATATTTGTCATATTTTCACACAAATGTTTTCTCAGTTGTTGGATATTTGTGCAATATACGTTGGAGGACAGATTTCCTCCTGTCATTTTATTTTTGCATGAACTTCCTGCAAGTGCACATTTTTGTCTTTATATAAACGGATAGTATGGTCCTGGATTATGATTGGTCAATTCCATGTCGTGAAACATGCCCTGTACCTAGTGCCCATAGATGCTATTCAGCTTAATTCCAAAGAATGGCGCTTAATAAATTGATTAAAGGCATGATGAAATTAAATAATTAAAAAAATTAAATGTAGGGAGGGGGTTAGGTTCTGTGCATCGATTTTTAATTTTATAGAGGCAGATCTTCATGCGAGCTCGCATGGACCTCAACAGCATGTATACAACCCCACAGCAATCTAAAATGTGTTCTTCGTTCTCAGTGAAAGTGCAGCTCTGTGTCTCTGCCTGCCGAAACAGGCAGCGGCTGTATTAGCAGCACTAAATAACAAGCACTCAAATCCCACGAGCTCTGTTCTGGTTCACATTCATGTCAGGAGAGGGGTTGCTTGTTTGTCTAGAGATTTTCTTCGCTGTTTACTCTAGCTGTGTTGCTTTTCGAGCCGTTCCCCCGCCCTTCTCAGCTGTTTACATAAGGCCCTCCCTGTGTATTATGGCACCTGCCAGATCTGCAGATTGTACCACCTGGTTAATGTTAAATTGCTCCAGAAGGAAGATGTGTTTGTTAATAAACACCAAACCTAGGGCCCCAGTGTTTACTGTAGTCATGGTGGCAATCAGTTATTTAACAAATATCGGCCCCTGCTTCCTTGTGTGGGAGAGTGTGTAACTATGTAAGAACCAGAGAAAAGGTTCAGCCAGACAAGGAAGAGCTATATGAAGCGCTTGGGATTTTTAAAAATGAGTTCTTGTATAACTCATACGTTTTCAAAAAAGTGGTTTCTTGCCATCATGAGGCTGGGATAAAAAGAGAACCGTAAACATGTCATCGTTTTTCAACTGTACACGTAGCCCACGCAGCTATATTGTCTTAAATGGTTTATTTTAAGCTTCGTGGAAGGCAGGCAGACAGGTTATACCGATATTCATAAGAACTTGCCTCTTGCAAACTGGCATGCTTCAGGTTTTTGTTTTCGGTATTGTTTATCAGTATATTATCATAACTATATTGTGTTGTATAGGGCTGCTAAATGATTTAAAAAGTACATTGTGTGTGTGTACTGTGCATATATTTATTATGTATACATAGCGGAAATACACGCGCACACACACACATTTATGTATTAAGAAATAGTCTTAGATTTATATTTAAAATACGTATATTTATTTATGATATATACAAGTAAAAAAAAAAAAAAATTATATATATGTATACACTAATAATTTTGTCCATAAGAAATAAATATGCACAGAACACATGCATAACCTATTGAATGTAAATATAAACTTATTTGTAATGTGATTAATCACAATTAATCATTGGAGCTGTTGATTTGAATGTGAAGTACAGTTAGTACCCTGGGCTTTTTTCTTTGCTGATTGTATCAGGCTGTGAGGAATGTTGTCTTTGTTCGTGTCAGTTTTTTGTAAACGTTCAGATGTGATCAGGCTGTTTCACACAAATGTTTGTCGAATTTGAGGAAGAAGCAGGATATTGATTGTTCAAGAGGTGTTTAACTGATTTTAAAAGACCCCTTAGAATGACAAGGTGCACAGGAGAAAAGTTTCGTACGATCTGTTTGTCTGTTATTGGCTTTAACATGTCGGTTGGCATCAAATGTTTTATTCTCAGAACTGTTTGTTTATAATGCAGCTATCATATTTGTGAACAGTACAAACACAAATGTTTGTGTTGTGATGTCAGCTCTGCTGGCACGCATGTTTTGTCATGATCCAGTCTGTTGGGGGAGAAAGAAAGAAAGAAAGGGAAATGCTTTCTAAGGCATGCACTTCTGTGTCAAAAGTTTTTTTTGTTTTGTTTTTTTCGCTGACGACTGTCTTTTTTTTCACCCTCCTGTATTTCAGGTTGTCATATCGACATGCAGGAGTCCAAGACCGATCAAACAACCAATAGCAGTCCAGCTGGGCAGGAAGGTCAGAGCTCAGAGAGTGAGAGAAGAGTAACCAGAGAAACATCTTCATCCCCGTCAGACACCGCTCAGAATCTTCAAACACAGGCAAGAACTTTAACTAACTTAAAATACATTAATTGATGCTCTTTAGACATTATTTTGTTCTTTTTTGCCTTGAGACTGCTACTTTTTCAGAAGCCGAATTTCAGTGTTAATAGCCCTGAGCTTCCAAAAAGCTTGGTCAGCCGAGTTGATTGTAGAGACCATGAGTGGCAATGGTTCTACTACCCTGTACAGTTACAGATTTGTACTTTGTTTTAATAGTTAGTAATAATTCTGTTACATTTTGTGTTAGTACTTCTTATGTGTGATTCATACCACTAAACTAGAGTTATAAAGAATAGTATTAGTAGTATACTATAATAGTATAGTATAATAATATAAAGGATAATATAAAGTACTGTCGTCTCCTTCTTTTGGGTAATACTTACTTTGTATGTTAGTTCACCTAAAAATGGAAATTGTCTTCATTTACTCCCCCCCCCTGTCATTCCAAACCCATCTTGGGAATGCAAATGAAGTTATTTTTAATACACTCTCATTTTTTGTTGCTTCATTGAAAGTCTGTGTAATCAAAAGCGCATCTTAAAAGTCACCCATGTGAATCATGCGGTGTGATCCAAGTCTTTTGTAGAGACCTCATCTGCACCTCTTTCAATAAGGCTTTTATTCGCGTGTAAACCGTGATCCTTGTGCGCACATGGAGCTTATCAAATATGGTAAATATTGTATGAAGCTGTAATGGCGAAATTGCTCTAATGTTGATTTATGAAGTTCAATGGAATGAGAAGAATATTAAAAGTAGTGTTTCAAAGGAAGTCATATAGATTCAGAACAGTATGCTTGTGAGAAAAGCATATTGTTTATTTGATACGAGTTTATATCGAAATGAGTTGAATTTCAGTTAAATCGGACATGCATTGTGAAATCGGTACATGAGACTAACGTGTTGAAAAGGTTCCAGGAAATGCATTCTCAAAGTAATGAAGCTTTTATTGGTATGTCAACATTTGTTACACAATAGCCTTGTTGCTTGTTAGAAAAATTGAGCAATTGTATGACACACCCGTCTTTATTGAAATCATTGATGTGAATCGGGAGCTCTGTGATTATAGTCGTGCTGTCACTAAAAGTCCTTATACTTGGTTTTATCTCCATATGCGAGAGCGTAAAATGAATGCACATGCTGAAATTGTGATAGCAGTGCTGCAATTGATGTTGACGGAGACCCACATATTACCCCGATGCCCCATGTTTAGATTCCAGATGCATGATGTCATCAGACAGCTGTGGGTTCACGGCACCATCCTGTGTTAAAACAATGAGAGAAACGCTGCTGTAAATGCTTTCCCATGTTGTTTTCATCTCCAAAGGATTACTGTGTCATGATCTGTCTGCTTTCCCTTTTCTATTCACGCTTCTCTATTGAAGTCTCCCACATCCGTTTGCTCGCCTCTCCACCCTTCTTTTTGAGAAGGGGAGTTCCATGGGGCCAGATGTTTGACCCTTCAGAGGTGTAAGAGGTCAGATCCGAGAGGATGGTCCCACCGCTGTGGATATTGTTCTCTTGCACTATTTGCATTTCTCTTTCCTTGATTTCTATCTGGAAGGCCTCACAATGGAAAATAAGACAAAAGCGACAGAGGGTGAGAGAGACATCCTTTCAACAACTTTTGGAGACCTCTCATTGCTTTGGCACAGCTGGGATATTTACGCTGTGGCTGTTTCCTCCAAACAACAGTTTTTTTTTTCATTTAAGGAGGTGTATATTTCTCTGGTTTAAAAAAAGAGCAGGTTTAGATTGACTTATGCTAATGTTTTTTTTTTTCTTTCAAATGTTAACATGTGATAGTCTTCAGAGGAATGTGTGATCGGATCCAATCACCAAGGCACTGCGGCTGTTAATAGAGCCAAAGGTTGAATCCTCTGCACTTTATTCACTGGCAGGATGTTCACAGGTTATTATTAAATCAAACATGTTGCGCAATAATCACTTCATTTATTCTGTGAGGACTTGTCAAGAGGCTTTATAGCTGTGATTGTTTTTTTATCAAACCCAAATCAATCTCATAACGTCATTTGCTTGGATATACCCAGTGGAGTTGTTCTTAAAGGGATAGCTGTCCTAAAAATCAAAAGTCTGTCATGAAACCTTCTGTGTGGAGTCTTTGCTCTTTGCATTTTGATTTTATAAGTACCTTATTCTTACGATGCAAGAAATTATTTTAATATGAGGATTTGCTTCTCAAAGTGTTAAAAATAGTTATATTTAAAGTAATGGTATGTTATGTTAAGTAATGTTTTCTTACTGAACAAAAGCCTTAATTTAAAACCATCAGTGGAACATTTTTCAGTGTTCCAAAGAAAAATAAAGTCATGCAAGTTTGGATTGATCTGAGTGTCAGTAAATGACATTTCCATTTTTTTTTTCTTTTACCTAGTTTGCCCAAAAAAACTTTCACTTTATTATCAACCGATCTTGATTATGAAATATGTTGCCTTTGCATCTGTGTTCTTGAAAACAATGTGAACAGTCTTGGGAGAGCAGAGCAGCTCAGAGGCCAATCAGAAACTTGTTATTGTTTTTTTGGCATCTTCAGGCGCTACAAGTTGCTCAACAACAACAACATCAGCAGCAGCAGCAGCAACTGAGTGGTGAGAAGTCCCCCAAGAGCACAGAAAAAGAGGCAGACGCACAGGTAGAGCCGTACCCTCCTCCACCCACAGCACACACACACCTCCAGAGAGCCGTGTTGTTTACTCTATTACACAAACCGACTTGTTTATGCTGCCTTCAACAGATCATAAAGAGATGGGGCAATCAGGGTGTGTTTTATTATTACACATTGTTACGATGGAAGATTACAAGTTCATTTTTATTGTCTGTGTAGGCTATTGTAAAAGTATTTTCTGTCCTGTCAGTTAGCAGATAAGACTGTATTACTGAAGAGAAACAGACAGCTGTAGAGCTTTAGCTGCAAACAAACACAATATATGCTACACAGTGCACAGCTGCCTTTATTTATTCATCATGAATTGAATGCTTTGTACGTGAGTCTTGTGTGAATGTGCATGCAAGTGGTGAAATGAGGGTTCAGATAGTCAATAGTTCAAATCAACATGCCACTATGGCAAGTGCAAGGGGCGGGGTTACCAGCCCGAGCCATGTGACTGGATGGCTGCATTGGGTTTGGGATCCTAGTGAGAACGTTATTGGATGTTGTGGGTTGGTCATTGGGGTTGGGTAGATGAAAGATACTGCTGTTCTCTAGTCTTCAAACATTCGGCGCAGCTCTCTGTTCCTGCCGCCCATGGAGTTATCAAGGTCTGTGAGTATTGAGATGGAAAGGGCAGATGTAGTAACGTTCGCTGTAGTTTGTTGGATGGCTGTAATTTTCTTTATGCTTTAACTTGGAGATCATAAATTTAAAATGCACTGAGTTGTTCATTTGTTGACGACTCATTCATAATCATAATTTGTTGCTGACATTGTAGAAGAGTATTGTGTCTTAAGAGGGAGAGATTAATGAAGCGAATGACCACTAGGGTCCGATCTGACAAAGGGCTGAAAGCTTTGGATGGTCACTGGAACCTTATTTCTGTGACTCACTGTCATTTTATTCCCTGAATTACTTCTCTTTGTCTTTTAAAGGCAGTGTTCGAAGAGCTGAGCCTTTTTCCCCACTTGTTTTTTTTCCCCTTGCCTTTGCAATTTATATTTACCCAGATGCACAGTGCAGGAAAGAATGTTATTTTTACTTTGGGCGGGGAACCACACCAAAATTGTTCAAGGTATTGAAGGGGAATAACAACGGGCTCTATTTGTTTTTGGGCTGCTGAAGCCTGTTGATTTATGGCTTGTGTTTTCAGAAGCGATCGCTTGTTGACATGTGCTCACTCACGGGGAGTTGGTTCTCTGACACACTGGCAAGAACAATAACAACAACAAAACAATGTTTGGACTTGTCTGTTGTCATGGAAACAACACTCATCAGTGCATACTGTGCCCCCGAGAGAGAATATTTACATTAATTTTCTGGCGTGTTTATGTTCTTCTCAGGCTTTGGCATTTAAAATATGTATTTGTTGAGACTCGAAGGCATAGTAGTTAGACTTTTTGGAGCTTTTTCGCAGGCTAATGTTTAATTTGTCGTAAGGCCCTTTTTTCTAAGTGCGATACTTATGACTGTCAGGTTGTGTTAATTTGTAAGATATACTGTTTCGGTTTCTTTTTTTATGAGAAATCTTTCCCTGTGATGTGTGCTCATGTGTACAGCATGTAAACCAGCTCTTAGCTTAGGAAAAGTAACGCTGCGTTTGCTGCACCACCTTGCAAGGCTGGGAACGGGCCGCCGCTGAACCCAAAGTATCACGACAGAAGAAATCATATTTCAGCTGTGAGTTAGCAATATGAAACATAACAATAACAACAATAAACAACAAAAATAAACCCTTTTAATTTGGTTGCATGCAGCACATGGCCAACCAGGAAAGCTCTCATAAATCAGTTGCAGCAGTTACCGAATTAATCTGACTCGCTTACTGAACCGCAAGTCGTTCATTTTAGTCATGTTTGACTCTAATTGAACCAAGAACTTCTAGGGCCTACTGAGCTTTCTGTTTTTCATGAAAAAAAATCATACTGGTTGTTTTTTGACACGCAATTAAAGATACATTATAAAACATTTCTTTAAATAGTCTGCAAACTAGAGGTGTGACGATAAATTCTGTCGCAACATTGAAATATAAAGGTTACGATAGCATCCATGCATAATACGTAAAATGATCTCATAGCAGTCCTGGAACAATTACTTACTGATTACAGGTTACATGATGAAAATTGTAGTTCATGTAATCTAGATTACCCATTTTAAGATGAAAATGATCAATATTAAGAATATGGGGAAATCAATAAATTATGAGTAATTTACTGTCACTGTGTGAAAATATAATCATGTAATTAATGCAGTCAAATGATTAATTGCGGATAATCGCATCCAAAATAGGTTTTTGTTAAAACAATTTTTGTGTGCGTGTACTTATTTATATATAAATACACACATGCATGTATATATTTAAGACAAATGTGTTAAATATAAGTTATGTTTATAATGTATTCATATAAATGTGCACGATACACACATTATGGTCACAAAAACTTTATTTTGGATGTGAATAATCACTTGACAGCACTCTGTGTAGCTAATCCGTAAAAAAAGCAACTGTAAAATTACAACATGATTATAATTACAAGTACATCATGTTTGGAACCTGATTACCTAATCCAAAAATGTAAACAGTTACTGCCCAGTGCTGTCTTATATATATAATTTGGCTAGCTAGCTATTTTAGTACTTTTGAGGAGAAAATAGTAGGAAGTAGGAAAAGAGCAGCGTAAACATTCTGACAAATATCTACTTTTGTGTTCCATCAAGAGATTTGGAAGATCTGGATTTTAGATTTTTGGGTGAACGCTTTCTTCAGTTTTCCTGATTTAGGGCCATGTACTGTATGGGAAATATTGTTAGTACAACAGTCAGCTGTTATTGTTCTCTCATAGTTGCAGTATCTCAGTCCAGCAGTGTGTTTATATGAGCCCGAACACAGACGTCTTTACTGGAAATTTGTGTTTGTTTGTGTTTCACAGACTTAATTAAAATGCAATCTCCAGTTTTGTTTTTACAGTTGCTGTGTACCCCAGTATGTATTATTTATACCAATCCGTAAATGTGACTTTAATTATTCTGTTTATGTTTATTGTAAACATCTTAAAAGCGTTGTGTGTGTGTGTGTGTGTGTTTGGCTTGAGATGTGGTAATTGCTTGAGGCCAAGTGAAGCATGGGCTAACTCATTGTAAATCCAGTGCATTTACATTTAAAACACTCGCCTCTGTTGTGGGTATTTTTGTTTGTCTGTTTTCGTTGGTAGCATTTTTAATGTCAGTGTTTGAGCTGCTGTCAACAAATGAATAATGCATTTGTCTTTTTAATCTTGACTGGTTGTTTGCCTCGGTTTATGGGCAAATTAAATGGAGATAACTGAAATGAATGCTTGCGAGAGACGTTTTTCCAGTCGAAGGCAGAGGGGTTTGTCCTTGCATTTTATTGAGGACTGTAAGCATTGTGGTTTTCAAAATTGTTTGTGTATTTGTTTACTTGGTCTTGTTGATGTTGACTGTTGAGGCCCAGAGGACTTGGAAACTATTCCCTGAATGTCTAAACAATAAAATATACAATAGTCGTACTCTGGTATCTTTTTAGCTGTTCACTTGTTTCCAAAGTGTTTACTATTCTTGGGGAAGAGGATTGAAATTGGGTTTGTGGAAAGCCCTTGTAGTTAGTGATGTGCTTTTATTTACTTCTTTACATCATAATGAAATGTTTTGAACAATGAAATCAATTAAAACCATTTTTGAAAAGGCTATTAAATGCATCGTCATCTTACAGCTTGACATATTGTCCATATTGCATCCGCTTTATAAATACAGTCAGTGACTTTGGTACCAAATCAGTGCTTCAAATAAAAAGATAAATGCACCTAAAGAAAAAAAAAAATCTTCAAACAGCGTCAGTCTTAAATCAGTACCTATACTCTTTCTGTTTCCGGATACACACTCATACCTGTGTGTGCAGATGATTAAAAACGCATGTCTTGTTATTAGTAAAAGCACAGTCAGTTTTGTCTTAAGTGTATATAAATGAGTGTTATTAAATACAAAATATTGGATGTGTAAGGGAAAGCGCAGCCTTATCGACCTGCGGCTGCATATTATGTTGTTAATATTAAGTACTGGATATTTTAAAGTATAAAAGGCAACTATTCTCTATACCCTGGATAAACATATTAACTTTTAAGTCATTTGGAAAAACAAATAATATTTAACACAACATTACGTCTAACGGGAAGAAAATGCACAGCTCTGTCACAGACCTGCTTCTTGGGTTAAATTCTGACAGGGCTGAATTAGAGATAATATCACTAGTCATGAAGACTACAGCAATAATTGTTGTGGTTTTTCACATTTGATTACCTTTTGGTTTAGTTTTTATTTTTCTAATGTTGAATATTTGCTTTTGAATTATCTGCAAGCACTTCTTTTATCACAGACTGTTGAATCGGAAAAATTTTATTTTTAGGAAATATTTTATTACTTTACAGAATCATGACAGTCCTGAAATTTCACTGGTATGGGTATCGTCTTCTACATTTGTGAACAAGCCTAATAAACAGCCAGTGCACGGTTAATAATGGAGCAGTTATATGTGTATCTCTGCAGGTGGCTGTATCAGTGGGGATGATTACTCCTCAGGCCATCACCCCTCAGCAGATGCAGCAGATCCTTCAGCAGCAGGTCTTGAGCCCCCAGCAGCTCCAACTGCTACTGCAGCAACAACAGGCCCTCATGTTACAGCAGGTACACACATCTGCGGTACTAAACATATATAGTGTAGTAGGGTAAGGGTTAGTCAACCCACTCCCATATGTCTCAAAATGTTCTCAAAATGCCCAGATTCAGATTATTAATCAGCCTGGTCAATATATTAGTCGCTCACTAGAGTGTAAAATACCTCGGATTGATGCGTGGCTTGTTGTTTGTGTTTTTCCTCAGCAACAGCTTCAGGAGTTCTATAAGAAACAGCAAGATGAACTCCACCTGCAGCTCCTGCAGCAACAGCATGCTGGGAAACCAAGTAAAGAGGTAACAGCATCACTATATACCCCAGAGGACCATCAGAGCCATTTATTGCGATCTGTGCCAGATTTCCACTTGCCACGTTTCTGTCGCTGTGAGCGAGTGAAGACACCGGCTGTGGTGATGGCAGCTTTACTCACTTGAGAGGAAGCAGCGGCTGTGCAGAGATGCTGTGAGTGAATGAAGGCGCAGGCACTGACTGTATTGGGAGTGTCAAGTGTCTGTTTCTGTATTTCTAACAGCAGATGATGGCCCAGCAGATGGCTTTACAGCAGCAGCTACTCTCCGTTCAACAGCAGCACCTGCTCAATCTGCAGAGACAGGGCCTGTTGTCTGTCCCGTCGGCTCTCACCGGTACGCTGGCGCAAGGTAAGAACCCCTCTCTAGGGATCCTCCTTTTGGGTAAATTTCCTGACTGACAACCGCTGCTCGTTATCTGAACATTAACCGTTAACTCATATGATCACAATAATAAATTATTAGGCTATTATATAAAATTAGAACGAGTGTGTATGTCCCATTAAAGGAGTAGTTTACACAAAAATGAAAATGAAGGCATATTTTAATCCCTCCCAAGCTATCCTAGGTTTTTATGACTTTCGGGGAGTCAGTTATTTAGGTTATAATTTTAAAACTAGAAATATTTTGGTGATAACCACCTGAAGGTGTATAGGTTAGTACACAGTTCTTGCAGATATATCCCACTATGTTTGTCTGGAGGAAGGATGGTTTGGGGGTGAATAAAATATGCCGTTATTTAATTTTCTGGGTGAACTATTCCTTTAAAACAGCATTTTTTCATGAGTTTATTTTAACGTGCAACTGAACCTGGATTCATAGAAGTTATCACGCACTGCAGCGCTTCCGATAAAAACCCCCACACATAATAATAATAATAATAATAAAAAAAGATACAAAAATCTGTATTTTTCACTTAAATAACAAATTAAAGGAGCCGTGGATCCATCATCAATATGCAGGGTATTTCTTTGGGTAACATCTATAACTTTCTGTGAAGTTATATTCTTATTGTGAAAGCCAGTATGTACATTGATATGAAATGCTTCAATATATCATGGTTTCCACAAAAATATAGCACAATGTTGATATTATTAAATGTTTATTATTAAATGAGCATCAGAGATCATTTGGAGTACAGTAGTCGTGTGTGTTTCAAAGGTTTATGGGTGAATGAATGGAAAACCAGAATCGTAGATCTCTTATTAGTTTTCTAGTAATCTAATGAAGCAGTGTCTCACTCACAGGCTTGATCCCTGCTGAGCTTCAGCAGCTGTGGAAAGAGACGGCAGACGCACGACAGGAGGAGAAGAGTAGAGGAGACAAATCCCCTTCTCCTCCCAAAACTCAGATCCTCAACCAGCACTCCAGCACTAACGGACACCATGTGCACCGGCCCAGCCGGAGAGACAGGTACTTTATTGTTGAAACTTTTTTTTTTTTGAGCCGGTATGTCATTACGTTTAAAGCAAGTGGCATTTATTCGGGTTTAGCCAGAAATCCTGTGCGTCGTTCTTCGGAATAATTGGTTAATATTTGCCCTCGATGCTCTCTCACTCGAGATATTCAAATTGAACGCGTAGTAGTGAATGAACAACAGCGCTTTGGTAGCAAATTAACCCGCCAAACATATCCTACATCAGATTAATCAAATATGTACGCAACGTAAACATTACTTCACGCATCTGCACAAAAGGAAATGGAAATGCGCACGTTCGCTAACGTGTGCTAGTCAGAATGAGTAAGTCTAGTTGTTAATGCACTCTTCGCTTAAACACCATCGGATTTCCCACATTCTGTTTCAGTAGTGTTCTCGTTATTGCTTTATATTATAACACTTCACATTTTACACCAACTGTGTTTCATTATCAAAGTGAATGCTGGTTTGCATCACAGAAATAAATTGCGTTTAAACTGTATTAACATCTATATAATAATTATTATATACAAAATGGTCTTAAAATGATGAGATATTATATATTTATTTCACTGAGATTTAGTATTTGATTACTAGTCAAACCAGTCGGGTTGTGGGAGGCTCCTAATACAGTATGGTGTATTGGAAACTACTGTTGACAAATGTCAGGTGTCTTTAAAGGCATTTGTCTTTGTGGCTGTGTGAAAGGTGACAGTCAGTGTCAATGCATTCCCTGTAGGCCTCTCTTCATATACACAACCGAACACACCTCCATCTTCATGTTTGTCGAGGTCTAAACCTGTTTGTCTATAAGCTTGTGTTTTCAGAAGCGCTTGACAGTTGCCAGTCTTTAAACACTCTACCTATATGATTTGCCGCTTCATGCTTGAACTTGTTTCCAAAAGTGCGTGAAGTGGAGAAATCGGGGTTAAGAAGCAGCAAGCTTCTGGATCCCCAGCTCCGAGTCTTAACCGCTACACCGCACTACCCTGTTAACAGTAAATGCTCAGATTACAGTAGGTGCCATTGTGTCCTAGTGTTGCATTGATGTGGTCTGTATTGTCAGCAGAGCCCTCTTATGGCCCGCCTGTGATTGTTTGCATGATATTGGTGGAGGGTGAGAGCTCAAGGACTGTGTGGTCAGTTTCATGTGTCATGTAAACTCCTGCCCGCCAGAGAGACGCCTGCAACTAAAACCTTAAGTGCAGCCGCTGGCACCAGAGAACAAACCCTTGCCACTTTTTAGAAGACCACAACATGCAGGCATTGTCTATCCGTCTCTCCTTCTGGCTTACTGAGTGACATGCAAACACACTTTCCCGCTGATGGAGTGAGGGACGAAATGTAATCAATCCTTTAAAATCTGCCATGCTTCATTTTGATATGTATACTACTGTAACGTTGAGTGCTTATCCCTGAGAGGCGAGCAATTGACATTAGGCTGGGATTTTCGGAGCCCCATCTGCAAGAACAAATAGTTCATTGCTCATATTTGTTTTATTGTGTCTGCTTGCAAGCTTCTTTGATTGTTCGGTGTTTTATAAGGATGGAAATAACAAAGTCTGTTTTAATTTGTCAAGTGTGAGTCATCTGCCGGGGCTGGGGTTGTGTTCAAGTGCTGAGAGAAAAGATGCCCGCTGTGGACGCTTTCTCTTTGTTTTGGTGTAAGGGAAGGAATCCACTGGCAGAGAGACACACAGGGCTCTCTTAGGCGAGAAAACCAGAAGGTCATGGGTCAAAGGACACAACCTTGCTTGATCCCAAACAAATAAAGCATTCTTGGCATTTTTTAAAAATACGAAAATAAATCACTTTCTCAAACAGTCCACTGTTTGATACAAAGCCCTAAACATGTCCAGCTCATTTGTCAGCTGGTTCTCAGCCGCAGAATAGAGCTTTATGAAAGCGTTACATTTTTATGGATACGTTGGGGGGGGGGGGGGGGGGGGGGGGGGGGGGGGGGGG
>JAUMHP010000080.1:5139859-5161064 GCA_032361065.1 Enteromius trimaculatus
TTCCCCCCCCCCCCCCCCCCCCCACAAAAAAAAAAGAATAAAAAATACCATGTTAAACTACAGTTTACAACTTCAGAGGCAGAAAAATAAGTTCCTGAACGAATCAACCGTTTAAATGATTCAGTTCAATCACAATGACTCACTTATTAACAGTGTCATGCTGCCCCCTACTGGCGGTTTTAATTTTACATTTAAAGTTTCTTTTCATTATTTATATAATTTCAAAAATCAGTATTCAAAGATTTTGTTTCATATCAAAACATTATTTATGCAGGATAAATGCATTCATATTCTGCACTAAACTTTACCTCTACGTTTTTAATCACATAATGGTAATGGTGCTGTTTTAATAATTCTGGAAAGAAAAACAAAAAACCATAATGCAAACAAAATTGAGCTGCACATGACTAGTTGTTTAATGATTCTGCACACACCGTGCTTCATGCCTCACCGCAAGATGCATCACAATATCGAAATATTGTGATTGAAAACAAGCTTGTTGAGTGGAAAGGCGCTTAACGGAAAGCATGAATCTGCAGTATCAGGTTCAGTCTTTCTTGAGCAGTTTGCTGCATCTTTTTTTTTATATTTCTCCACACCTTACTCTTTGAAGCATCTCTGACCACAGTGAGAAGCTGTGGTTTCAGAATTTGTAAATGTTCTTCTTTCTTTTACAGTAACTGCAGGAAATATGAATGAAATGAATGCAAATACCTGTAATCTCATTGCTGTATTGAAGGATTGATGCACATGGAGATTTGATTTAATGTTAGTTTTAATGGTGCAAATTATTATTTTACTAAGGTGAACGATTGCAAATGTTCTAGACAGATTTTGTGAGATGCACAACTCCTTGACGTGGCTCTCATGATAAAAGTGTATAGTAGTGTGATGCAGGTTGAAGGACCAGAGCCCTATGGGTCACATGTAGTCTCACAACAGTACACGACAGTGGCACTGTCCAGTGCAATCCTGTACCATTAACCTTTAAAAAGCACATGACCTAAGTGTCTGTTCTTGCTTCAGTTCTCAGGAGAGTCATTCCCAGAGCGCCCATCCTTTATACAGCCACGGCGTTTGCAAGTGGCCAGGCTGCGATGCTGTGTTCGGAGACTTCCAGTCATTCCTCAAGTGAGTCAACAGCTCTCATCCTCTGCATTTTATTATGCTGTTTGTCCTGTTTGCAGATCTGTGAGGAGGCTGTAATCTAATTATCGTTTCTGAGTGTGCCTGCTGCCTTTTTATGTGCTGCTTTGCCTTTTACTCTGTTCGCTTGTTTTTTGTCCTTATTCACTCCTTCTACTGTCGCTAAACTCCATTTGCTTGTTATATATATGTATATTCCAACCATCTCTTGAATTTATTTTCTTTCCGTTTCCTTCCCTCTATCCCTCTCTCTCTCCCTCCCCTGTGGCGTTGCAGCCGTGGGGCCCCTCAGGGTTGAGCTCAGTGCACTGATAAACAGAGTACCCATGGTGATCCTGGCCATCCCTCCCAAAACAAACAACAGGAGGATGTTTATCTTTGCCCCTTCTACTGACCCTGACCCCTGCTCCCAGTCTGAGGCCCCGCCCTGTCTATTGCCACAACACTGCCTTTGTTCCTCAGCTCAGGCACAGTTGCACTATTAAAAGCATGTTCCAAACTCACATCACGTTGAGATGTACTTGCGTACCTGAGAATGAGGTGCATAGCGCATGAAGCATTCTCCATTCACAAATATGATGCTGTAATCACAAAAAGTGCATTTACTTCCTCTCAATGTGTAGTAAGTTCAGTACTGTATTGTGAAGACCGTTTCATGGATATGTTCTCAAAAGCTAGTTTTGGGCTGGAGTGTTTAAAAAAAATAAAATCATTTTGTTTGAGGAAGTTGGTTGGATGAAAGATTTTCTTTGCACACAGCTCTCTCTGCTGCTCAATAGTAGTATTGCATCCTGTACATTAATGTTGGTTAGTAATGTATCATATACAGTCAAATAATGATGTTGAATTTATTGTTTTTAAATATTATTGAAAGCAGTGATGCATTGTATTACATTGCTCAAATCTGATAGAATTGTAACGTTACAGATGAATTATATTTCCATTTAAATATCATGGTTATTATTAAGTATCATGGTTTCCACAAAGTTGCTTAAAACATTAAAAACATTTCAGAAAAAATCTTGAGCAGAAAATCTTCATATTAGAAAGATTTCTAAAGGCTCATGTGACACCGAAAACTGGATTAATGTTGCTGACAATTCAGCTTTTCTATCACAGAAATGAATCATTTTTATAGTCTATTAAAATAGAAATAATGTAATAATATTTCACAATAATTCAGTTTTTGTTCTGTGTTTTTATTAATGTTGCTTTGGTGAATATGAAGGATTTTCAAAATCAAAAACCTCAAAAAAATCCAGAAATCCCTTTTTTCCCCCGACAGCTCAAATGGTTTGCCTAAATTAATCAAACTATATAGCTGTAATAATTGAAGCATTCCCGTAGTAGAATTTGTGTTGACAAAAGAAACTAGACATATTCCAAGTCAACTCTGGGCAGGAAAACGCAAGTTTATTTATGTAGCACATTTCATAATGCAAGAGTGTGTTTTTTAATGGTTGTACTGAAAGTATGTGTGTCGTGTTTTCCAGGCATCTGAACAGTGAACATGCACTGGATGACAAGAGCACAGCGCAGTGCCGAGTTCAGATGCAGGTGGTTCAGCAGCTGGAGCTGCAGGTAAGGCTTTACAAACACTCAGACAGAACTGGTTCTAGATGCAGTGCATTTAAACTGAAGAGATGTTTGTTTTCTGCTTCACGTGTACATCCTGCTCTAATCTGAGCTCTAATCTTTTTCCTGTTCTGCGTGTACACACAAAGATTAAAAACCATGTGAACGCTAGACAACAGAAAACTCCGGTTTATCAGCGGTGCATCAGTTGTGTTTGTGTTTGTCAAACAGCTCGCTAAAGACAAAGAGCGCCTTCAGGCCATGATGGCCCACCTCCATGTCAAGTCTACTGAGCCCAAGCCTGCCCCTCAGCCAGTATGTCACAGTTACTCCGTTTAATTAAACACATTTGTGTGATTCTGAAGATGCACTTCAGGAAACATTGTTTTGTTTTTTTTGGTTTTGTCAGGTGAACCTTGTGTCCAACCTCACGCTTGCCAAGGCAACCGTTCCCAAAACCACTCCCTCTATGAGTCTTTCCCAGAGTGCCACAGCCCCGTCTACACCCTTCACGTCACTCCCTCAGATGCCCTCCGTCATCATACCCACAAGCCTGCACAACATGGGACCAATCCGCAAACGCTACTCTGACAAATACAACATAGCCATGGACCAAGGTACGATGCGTGACCTCTGACCTACAGTCAGTGTTAGAGCCACTAGTCCAGTCACTGTAGAGCGGAGATCAGTGTGAGAGAAATGTGGGTTGCTTCCTGGGAGGATTATTTCAGTGTTCAGAACAGGAGGATCCTTCTATTTCTTTAATTCTTCACTTTACAGTAAGGTTCATTAGTTAAAATAAACTAAGACTAAACAATACTTCTACACCATATATTAATATTTCAACACTTCCTAATGCATTATTAAAATCAGAAGTTGTTAGTTAAGGCACTGTGAATCAACAGGAACTAACAATAATTGATTATATTTGTATTAACGAAGATAAACGAAGGTTAATAAATACTTCAATGTATGGTCATTGTTATTTAATACATTTATTAAAGTTAGCAAATTACACCTTATTGTAAAATGTTACCAATCTCATAAAATCAGAAAATGTTTTTTTCCCCAAAAAGAGTAAAATTTCAAAACAAAACAATTTATTCGCTATGCATGCAGGAAAGGGTAGGTCCTGCACAAATGCTACATTTTGTTGTAGAAAAAAAAAAAAAATAATAATAATGTTGTAAATCATGATTTAATTGCATCCAAAATATTTTTGTTTACATCATATATGTGTGTGTGCTGTGCATATTTTCTTATTTGTGTGTGTGTGTATATATATATATATATATATATATATATATATATAAATATAAACAGCATATTTTTTTACTTATTTTTATTTCGTATGTATGTATGTATATATATATATTTATATATATATGTAAACAAAAAATATTATTTTGGATTCATCTTGATTCATCTTTTGACAGCAGTATAATAATAGTAATAATTGTTGTTATAATAAAAAGATGATTGCTAGCGTCTCAGCATATAATAATTTCTATTAGGATGCAAAGCAAAATACTTTTTAAATATTAATAATTTCAACATTCGTGCATTGATTATTTCTTAGATAGATAAAAAAAAACGCCCATTTTTCTGTCCATCTATAAAATGCATGGAGTATGTATTTATGTTTGTGTTAAGGTTAAAGTTACTAAAAACATAAATATTAGCATTAGAAACGGCAAAGGACTGTTGGATAAAAATATATTTTTTGTTTCTGATGCTTTATGTTTTGTATAATTGTTCTTCAGATCTTTCTAACCTGTAAAACTATAAACGATTCTTTCTTTTGTGTAAGAACTGCATCCACATACATGGAAACCCCCCTCCCTTTTTAATAGAAAATGGATAGTGTAATGACATAAACTTCTTTTTTGTCACTTGAGGTGTTTAAGGGTAGTTTCTGACACACAAGTCCAAACAAACAAACTCGCGTTAGTCCTCCAAAATACTGCTTTATAAGATTTATTCATTAGTTCACATAGATCACTTCGACTCACAGTTCTGCTGCACATGCACACAAAACGCCATTGGATGCCTCCACTTATTCACCCAAGACACGCCAAGACACATCCAAGATGCGGCTAAAAAAGTTGCGCTTCCCTCTCCCAAACACCTATTCTTCGTCTAACTATATACGCTCCGCCCAGTGGTCAAACATAGAATTACAACAATCATTATGGCTCTTACTGACAGAATTGCTTTGATAAATGATGTGTAACTGGCATCACCCTTCTGCTGTGTCTCAGATATTGTGCAGAATAAGGAGTTCTACCTGAGTGCTGAGGTCCGGCCTCCATTTACATACGCAGCTTTGATCAGGCAGGTAAGAACCATCGTTTCTGATGAGACGGCTATCATCCAGGCTGCCTCAACAAACTGGAGAGGAATTTTAGTCAGACGTAGATTTATTTTTCCATATGAAATACATGCTCCCCTTTTTAATTTCTAGGCCATTTTGGAGTCTCCTGAAAAGCAGCTAACACTAAATGAAATCTACAACTGGTTCACTCGAACATTCGCTTATTTCAGACGCAATGCAGCCACGTGGAAGGTAATTAAAAAGACAGTGTCTTAAATGTTTTGCTGTGGCCTTTTGTGCTCATTTATTCTGTGATCTCAGAATGCAGTTCGCCACAACCTCAGTCTTCACAAGTGTTTCGTACGAGTCGAGAATGTGAAGGGTGCCGTTTGGACTGTGGACGAGCTGGAGTTTCAGAAAAGAAGGCCACAAAAGATCACGGGGTAATTGCAAATAAGATTTAATTTGCACAGATTGCTCTGAGGTCGTTGTTGCTAATGACTCTACTGTCTGTTTCTGTAGATCCCCTCTGGTGAAGAACATCCAGGGTCCGGGTCTGGGTCAGAATCCCACCCTGTCTTCTCTGCAGGTATGGAGTCATTCATACACAAGTGCTCCTATAATGGCTTACGAAAGGTTCATATTTTAGTTCTGGGAGACCCCAACATCAGGTTGAAATGCCTTCAGTCTTCTTATGATATGCATTTATTTTTACCTTATTTGTTCCATGACTCCCAAATGATTCGTTTAACCATTAATTTCTCTAAACCACTGGTGCCTGTGAGTTTTAACGCTCTAAAAGCATCCCCTAGTGGCAACGAATGAATTTGCATTTTCATTCAGACCAGCACAAACATTGTTTTTCCGGTCTTCAGAACTCATTCTAACATGTTTTGATCAGTTTAATGCATCCATACGCCTTGCATTTGAATTGTCTTGTATTTAACTTTTGTACTTTGCATGGTCTTAAAACATCGTTTCTCCTCAGGCAGCGATGGTGGACAGCAGTCTGCCCTTGTATGGCTCCGCGTCTATGGGAGCAGCGAGTCTGAAGGCTCTGGCCAGCGCACTGCACGAGGACATGAGTTCTCACGATCATGACGAGGGCTCCCACAGCGACTCCAGCCTGGAGCTCTCTCCTGTGCCCACACTGTGAGTCCACTCTCCTGCCTGTCTGACATCACTCACATCAACCCCGACAACTCCCCGGCGCATTCAAAGATTCAAGTTATTTTGAGTAGAGTAAGATGTGGGACGGTGACCCCCTTAAGGTCAAAGTAAATTAGTTGAAAATATAAAAAAAACTACCCGGAACAAGAGACATCATATATATATATATATTTTAATACATTTGATCAATTTTATATATAGTGTCATTAATTTAGAATATTAAATAAAATATTTACAATTATTTTGACAGTTTGTTTGAATAATGAAATGGCCGATGACAATGTAGAATCCCTGTAAAAAAAAAAAGATTGACCTGAAAGATACACTTATTCTATGATTTAACATACAGGCAAAGTAATGTATACGTGCGCTGTCCATATTTTAACTGAAGACATGTCATAATGTGAATGTCTGAATATTTTCACCCAATTACCTGTGTGTTTTTAAATGTCTACAATCTTAGTTTAATTCATTAAATTCGTAATTCGTAATTCATTAAATTAGTTATTCATTAATTGAATAACAACTCCATAACGTTTTACTGTAAAATTAAAAGTTAAAATAACTGAACTATTTTACTAAAATTAAAAGCATTAAACATTTTCATTATTCAAGTAACTGAAATAAAAATGTCATGCACTTTTAATTTTAGCTAGTTTCAAAGGCAACATTTCTTATTTTTAATTTGAGCTTGATGTATTAAAATAACTAACACTGAAACAAAAATTAAAGATACTGGAAAAAGATAACAAAAATGTAAAATATAAAAATAAAGTAATTCAAGATCTTATATACACTAAAATAGTATTGTTCTGAAATAACATGGTTTCACAAATATAGAAAACATGTATATTCTAGAAATTATAAATAATAAATGTCTTTATTATAAAATTGTTCTCTCACTTAATCTGTATATGTATGTGTGAGAAAGTTTAAAAGCTTTTATTAACTTTAATATTTAAATTTAAATAAATCAAATTTAAATTTTGATTTATTTAAATTTAAATATTAAAGTTTAGAAACTTACAGCAAAAACAAACAAACAATTATTTGGGAATATATTGTGGCATATAAAGATTTAAATACATAAGAACACTTCACTTTGTTTTGTGAGAATTGCATCCGTATCTAAAAACATTTGATATGTAATTCAATATCAAACGGTTTTCCTCAGACAAAATTAGATCATCCTCACAACTGTTGACGTTCAGAATAAGACGATATTAAAAATAGCCCAGTGGTTCATCAGAATGAATGTGTTGCTGGTTCCCGGCTGACATGACGGGTCTGTGTTCGCAGGCATCAGTCTCAAATCAAAGAGGAGCAGATGGAGGCCGAGGACTACAACGGCTCCATGTCTCCAGATACAGAAGACCAGCACAGTCCAGACACCAACCACCACGAGCAGCCAGGGTTCTCCTCGTCGCCGCACTCGTTCCACTGCTGAGATCCTCGCCCATCCGCCGGCCCTCCTCCATCACAAAACTGACAGCTGCGACTTTCCTTTTGGGAACAACCGTTTATTTATTGTTTCGATGTACCTGTTTCTGTTGTACGCAATGGTTTGACCTCACTGGTACTAAAGGGCTCCTCTGTGTTTGAAAAGATGGCCCATCAGCTTGCAGAGGGCGCTGTAGATTACGCGTCATCTTCGGTTTTTAAAGCAGTCTATGATGAGATACTTAGCTTTCCACAAAATCACTTCCCTGCAGCTGTGAATGCTGAATGAAAAGCTCTTTATTGTTGATGCAAGTTTGAATCACCTCTGCCTCAAATACTGTAGGGTTAGGCGCCATCAGGGCCTATATTTCCACGGGCGGCCCGGTGCGGCTGTAACAGAGGACCTGACGACGGCCCCCGGTTAACGTGTGGCCTTAAATTTCAGGCTGCTTATTGGTAGAATGGAAACGAAATCGTGAATGTCTGTATCTTTTTTACCTCTGTTTTTTTCAAGATAAAAACAAAACCAAAGGGGAACGTTTTATAACCAGCACTTGATGATGAATGTGTTTTCAATTGTAGTTTTTGATTTGTTTTTCACTTAGCGTGTACAGAAGGTTACTGTATTTCCATTATCCAAAACAGTTGCGAAAAATTGACAACAGTCCCAATCATTCGGTTGCTAGTGAAGCTGAACCAAACATTTTATTATTTGAGTTTTGTTCCTGTAGTTTTTTTGCTGTTGTAGAAGGAATCAACAGCTACCAAAGATTGTGAAAGATGTTTTAATGTTGTGTACCCTGTTTACAAAGTCTCGGCCATATCAAAAAGGGACAAAGAAGTCTTCACTCGATGAGTTTAATGTCAAACTCATGACAACTAGTAATTGTACCAAGTAGATGACAAGGAAATAATGCATAATTGTTGACTGAGTAACTTGTTACACGTCTAAAAGAAATAGATGACCTCTATTTCAAATCAGCTATGTCAGTATGTTCAATGCATCTGAATAAATGGCCTTATGATTAATAAATTCTCACGAAAATGTGAATTATGGTGTCAGCTTTTTCCATTATAAATAATTCACTTTTCATTTGTTTATTGCATTGAATGCACAACAAAAGGAAGTTGAACAGATTAATGCAATAACACCACGCACATCTTTGATTTAAAGTACGATTAGAACTGAAATGATTCGCATCATGAATTCAGATCTGGTACCATGACTTTACATTTATTATATTTTTCACTTGTGCATACACTGAAAAAAATAACATGGTAATAAAAAACTTTTCTTATCAAAATCCTTTCATGTAGTCTTTTTACTTTCCAAGTCAGCTGCATGTGTGAAAATATATATTACTAAAGAAACAGATCAATAAGAAAATACAGAATACAATATATTAAAGTCATAGACGTGTCTTACTATCTGTCAAAAACAGAAATAACTTGTTGAATATGTAAGTAAAACAAATGGCACAGCTTAAAGTAACGGAGTACATGGCCACGTCTTTGGTTATAAACAGCTTCCGGAGATCGTTAACTCATTAAACAACGAATGAAGGCGGAAACGTCCACCTGTCCAATCAGTTTAAAGACTGGTTACATTCCAATATAAGGTTCTACTACACAATATGGTAGGCAATGGTACAGCATGATGCGCCACGGTCAGTTGACGAAGCTATGGGTCGCATATGACGCAGATGGTTATATGCCTCGTTTTATATTCTCTTTCTGAACAGTGCGTGAAATACACAACAAAAGCGGACAAAATAAAGTTCCGTCCTACTCTAAAGGTAACCAAATTCTCTCTGGGTTATAATCACATGACCGTCAGCCTTCCATTATGACATCATACTACATGACATTTAAATCTTCCTAATACTGCTCAGCGTCACGACTACGCCATGTCTGCTCCTCCATCTGTTTCTCCATCTCAAACCCTCGGTAACTTTCCCTATCACTCGCAGACACCGGGCCGGAGTCAGAAACTATTAAAGCTTGATCCACCAAAGAATTCAAAACAAAGGTAATTGAGAGGCCTTTCTTTCTATAACAACAGAGTCTCACGACCAAAAACGCGCTAATTCGTAATGAAAAAAAGGGTAGGTTTAGGGGCGGGGTTAGATGTAGGTCACTCGTACTAATTTATATTAAATGTGCAATTTGTAAAGTACATACGATTTAACAAAAATCATACGAATTATGTATGAATTGTCATGAGACTGGTCTGAAAATAAGATATAAGTCACAATTACCTTTATTTATACTTATTCTGTACAGTGGCTGAAATAAGTTTCCAATAGAAATAACGGCTCTTATTAGCTTTCAGGCTAAAAGGACAAAAACAACCACTGAAATTTGGCTTTTGAATAAAATGAACCTTTTCGGCCATAATTTAGCATATTTCAAAAACCAATAATTCTACACTGATGATTGTCATACTGCGGAGAATTCAGAAGTCTGAGAGCATACAACAGATTTATTTTAATTCGCGGGTCAATAACAGTGCTTTATATTAGTGTTAAACCGCTGCTGCCAGGGTTAATTAACCAATCCCAAGAGCACCAAAACAGCTCTACAAAAGCAAAACCACATCAGACTGCTGGCTTTCGTTTGGTTACATTCTATAGCCTGTTTTGGTTTTAATGTGTTTTGGCATCAGTAAAGCCCTTATCTTTGCCGAAAAGTCTTAAAAACTTGACAGAAGGTGCAACAATACGGTCTTGTGGTGTGTGGCAGTGTACGTGAAGATAAACCTTCCTCCCCGTCCCCGGGGGGGGGGGGGGGGGGGGGCCTAGCGTCTTTGTGGTGCCAGCATTACTTTGTTAATGAAGTTGACGATGGCAGTCGCTGGTTGTTCGGGATCCAGCTCTGCAAAAAGATGGCACACATTCTCCGCCACGCTGCCGGGCTTCTTGGCAACAAAACCAAAAACTCTGAGAGGAGACAAAGAGATGAGGATAAAATATCAGTCAGACTCGCATTGCAAATGAAGAGTGAACGGACAGACGGGGCGATCGGTGCTATGGTGATATGAGTAAATTAACATGCACATAATCAGTTTCCTATCAAGAGTTCCCAAACAAGCTGTCCGGGCAACACACATATCATTTAGACTTACTTAGAGGTCGTGCTGTCTGAGTTAGTCCACCTACGACAGCAAGAGGGAGACAGAGACAAGACTGAGACAGACTCACACACACACACAGGACGCTGCAGCCCCACACAGACATCGGAGGACAAACACACACTCTACACAAGCGCTGGGTACACGTGGGTGTAGTATATTTGTGCTGCATTGCAATGTGAAACCAATTCATGTAGAAGTCTTTGATTTCATTTACTTGTGTAGAGTATGCTTGGGATGTAACACACGATGCTTTGAGGCTTTATTTTGATTTTGGAGGTCTACGGCAGATCATATTTTGTAGGTTTAATAGGAATAAAAGGAGCAGTTCACCAAAAAAAAGGGGTTTTCAAACCATTGCTTTTGGGTAAAATATGAGTACTCCATCTACAATTTAACTTTGGTCTGTGAAAAAGTTGAATCGGGAGAGAAATATGCACAATTATGTTGGTAGATTTTAATGAGACATTTTCACTGGAGGAAGGGTTATTTGGAATTTTTGCACATATTTTGGTCACAAGCAAAGGTTTAAAAAGGTAAAAAACATTTGTTTGTATTCACTAATGTATAGACTAATGTCATGTGGATTATGTTTTATCAGCTGTTTAGAGCATTAATGTGCGCTAGTTTAGCATTAATAAATAATATGCATGCTAATGCATGGTGTAACCATAAAATACGGCCTATTCACACCAAGGATAACTATAAAGATGATAATAACTATATTTGCATCCATATTGGCAAACGATATCATATGTTTATTATAAGCACAAGTGCGTCTGTCTCTTTAAATAGCACGACTGATTCTGATTGGCTGTCAATGTTCCTATCGTTCATCAGCTGGAAAACATCGTTCTGAAAATGATTCCAGTGATATTGTTTCTCTGTGCCTTTATCGTTTTACTTCTGCTATTCTTTAACACTGGGAACAGTTTGTAGAACTATATTGTTGTTTTTGTCGTCATCGTGGCTTTACCAAACTCATCTACATATTGTTTGGCAGGTTAGCAGTAAATTCTTCTAAGTTTGCTCATAGGCCCAACATTTCTGGGGGCTCACGCAAATGAAAAATGCTCTTTCTTGTAACATCTGGTTTAATGTTATTGCCTCGAATTCTTTAGATGCGAGTCTGGTAGCTGTGTGCCACGAAAGAGCGTTTACAAAATAAAAATCACAAAGCCCAAACAATTTACGGAGTTCAAAGCGATGGTTTAAGAAAAGAAGTGTGTTCTGCACAGGGTAGGTTCGCATTTCAAAGCCTCAAAGCTTGTGTTTTACATAAAACTGGAAATATACACACATAAATGAGTAAAATAAAACATTTATACACATACTGCACTCAGACAGAGCAGCGCACAGAGTCATGCACTACCCGATTCAATCTCAGAGATACTAGCAGTTCTAAGCAGGCAACTGTTAGAAAAGCAAAGCCAAAAAAAATATATATATATGTATATGTATATATATATATGTGTGTATGTATATGTATATGTGTATATATATATATATATATATATATTATATATGTGTGTGTGTGTAGAAAAAAACAAAAATGTCAACAAAGCAAAAACAAAACAAGGGCAAAACAATGCAAAAGATAAAACTAAAAAGCATAAAAACATTATTTATATATAATAAGAAACAAAAATCAAAAACAATATCCTCCTAGATCCACGTCCTCCTTTGTATATTTGCAGTAGGGGTGGGCGATATAACCAAAATCTTCTATCATGGTAGAAGCAATTTTCTACCTCGATAAGGTTAAGGTGTTTTTTCTGAGAGCAACCGTTTCCACCGCTTGCTAAATACCTTGCAAAGCACGTTCATCTGATTCGGATCACTTTTCCTACAGATACCCAAACCGCAGACGATGCACCTTTTGTCTTTACAATCTCCTCGTTGTTGGTTTCGTCACATGCAAGCGAACTCACCGCTGCTGCAGCGAGACGTGCGCGCGCTGGGGAAACAAGAGCTCGTGCCTGCGCGGCACTACCAGATACTCGCTGAAGTCGGTTTTGAAAAAATGTCACCAAGGGGGTCTGAAAAGTCGCTAAATCTAGGGACAAAGTCGATAGGTTGGCAACACTGCTTCATCCAACGTCGACGTTAAAGTTTATTGCGTGGTTACGTTACGTGCAACGTCAGACCAAAATCTCTAACGGTTGACAAATTTCTACCGGTTAATAGTGTCTACCCGTATACCGCCCACTCCTGATTAGCAGCTAATTAATAGTGTGTAATTGTATTGGATGTGGAATGCACTGCAAACAGCACACTGTAATAAGAGTAGATAAACCACGCTTGTACACCAGTCTCACCTCCTGTCTTGCGGGTCCACACTGCTGAAAGTCACGCTGTTGATTGGATAATGTCTCCTGAAAAACACCCTGAAAACCCCGACCACTCACAGTCAAACTCAATGTGACAGTCTGTCCTCACATTTCTACGGCTCAGAGGAAACTGAAAGAGACATGAGTGTACGTACCTACGCTGGCTGTCGGTCAGTGTAATGCCCTGGGCTGACACCTTAAAGTGCACTACTGTCGCAGAGGGCCGAGGGCTGCGTGACATTGTGGCCCCTGTGGCTTTAGCGATAGCCTGGGGTCCCGTGAGAGACTCGGTCTCAACGGAGTTCAGGTACAGCACATTACAGGCTGAGGAGAGACGTCGGGTTATAGACGTTACAGTAAGAAGTAACACGAGGACAGATGTGCTGACTCACACTCACCTGCTCCCTGTTTCAGAAGATCTGCAGCTGTACTCATGTTACTGACCGCCTGGACCTCCACTACTTCACCTATTGGGTCTGAGAGCGTGACGTCACAATTTATAGAGATTCAAACACTGGCAATTGCATGAACACAAATCTAATGATTTCATTTCATATACTGTGGTTAAAAAGTGGTTTTTGCTTCTCTTTTTAAAAAAAGTCTCTTAAAATCAACAAGAGATGCACTGAAGAGTAATACTGTGAAATATTTTTACAAATTATATCTTTATATTATATAATGTTACAAATAATAACCAATTTTAAAATGCTGTTTATTCCTATGATGGTAAAATTTTCAGCATCATTAAAGTCAAGAAACAGTTGTGCTGTTTAATATTTGTGTGACCTGAAAACGACATCAAAGGTTTATTACATGATACATGAATGTATTAACTATCACTTCAACCTATTTAATGCATCCTTAATAGTGTATGTATAATACTGAATATACAAAAACATGCAGTCCAACCAGCTTTGTCTGAATCCCAAACATGATTCTTATGTGAGACGATGAATCAATCAAAAAAATTAAAAAACCCTTGGGATTTGAATCTGTATAATTGGCAGTGTCATTATTGAATTATCTGGCAAAGTGTAGTTGAATACAGTCACAAAGAAGTAAAATCAATCACACGAAAAAATAAATGTTACAAAAATTGCACTGTTTTGTTTAGTGCAGAATACAGAGGAAACTTGTAGTTTAATAGAAAATACATTCTCTGGCTTTTTTGTTGCTTTGAAGCATTCATTTCTTGCCTTGCATCCCCTCATAAACTCTAACCCCACAATGAGTATGTTGTGTCTGTGCTTTCATCATTCAGTGATATCTCAGCGTGCTGTTGACGTGCGGCGTTATGTTTACCTTTCTCTGGGATGCGGAGGGCACAGGGCAGAGAGATAGGTGTAATGGAATGCTGATACACCAGTGCTGAAAGACTCCCTACCAATGACAAAACACACACGGAGGACCTCAACACTCAGCTTTCATAACACTTCAACTTTATTTACCTTAAAACTGATGTGCCAGATTGCAAAAGCACCAGAATAAAAAAACCTTTTGGCTTTCTAATATAAAAAAACCAAGCGCTACATTAAAGATATGAGCTTTATCTCTACTTCTACAACTCAAGGTTGTCGGTTCGCTCTTTTTTTTATAAAATTGTGTTCTGCTATTTGGCATATTCAGGGCTCTGCTAGAGTACATGACAGATTTCATGGAAATTGGACAGTACTGCTGTCTGAATACCTTGCATGCATTGAGCAAACTGATCCCCCCCTCAGATATCTCAGGAAGTGCAAACTCATTTTCACACTAACCTGAGCTCAACTTTTATACAGCTTTATTCAAGCTGGCTGTTCTATTAACGCCAACTTTGTAGTCAGATATTGTTTAGGACTTTCTAACATCTTCATAATAAAACATCAGGTTTGGAAAGACATGAGGGTGATTAAATGGAAAAAACGTGCAAATTATCCCTATAAGCTGAACCAGGACTAAGCTTAATCACTTTTTGGCGAGCCAACCCGTAGGCTTTTATAAAAGATTTCTGAATTGCTCACCAAAGTAGGGCTCATTTTGACAGCCCTTAATCTTCACTCCTCGAGGCCCTGTTTCAATCAGGAAGTGTCGAACCAGCTGTTCCAGAGGGTCTCCTCCTGCTAACAGACAGGAAATTATATCTTTAATATAGACTACGATGCTGATATTGTTGGTATGCCAAATTGTGACAACCTTTCGTCATTTTTTTTTAAGTTCTTTTTAACCCAGAAATGACACTTCAGCCTTTGCTCTGAATTCTTGTGATGTTTACCTCTGCTAGAGTACTTCAGGTGCAGTCGTGTGCTTCCTGTGCAGACAGTGAGCTTTGGGAGCAACACTGAAGCAAGATAAATGTTTGTGCGAGGAAATGCCTGCAGATGTGGCGTACCTTTGCTGCTATGGTTATTGGCGTTGGGGGGTGGGCTGGCAACTTTCAGAGCCAGACCGTAGGCCCCCTGGAAAGAGTTACTGTCTCGGATGAGGAAGGCCCCTGGCTCTCTTTCCTTCAGTGCTGCTATAGCTGTTGAACAGAGACAGGACAGTTTAATGAGACATCGCTATTTTAAAAAAAGACCTAAGCATATAGAACAACAATCTGTTGCAGCATGTGCACAAACACTACAGCACAGAAGCAAGCATTATTATTAATGTTGCTCAAACTAAGGGTTATAAAAAGTGCAAAAATAACTAATAAGACATTGCTATGTTTGCGCAAGCAAAGCAGTTCAGGCAAAGATCAATAGCAATCAGAAATCGAGTGCAACCAAGAAAACATAGGGCTATGGAGAACTTAGTTCTCTAGCAATTTCTCTAGGAGTTCGATTTAGTTAAATTATAAGACAGTTGTTGTCTCACCTTGTTCTCTGGAGATGCCGGATTTATACCAAAATCGAGAGCTGTCCTGCACAAATTTCACACTGACACGGTTGCCCATCTCACCCTCCACACCAGCTTCTTCCTGTCCAGCGGGCACAGTCAGCTCTCCTACTGAAGGTGAGAATGTAACGTGGTGTTGGCCAGAGGGCTGATGACTCATGGATGCCCTCAGAGTTCCAGACCTCCCGTTGGGTGACCCCGGCTGGCCTGATGGGCGGCGTTTTTCAGGGAGGGGAGGCTGTGGGACGGAGGTGACCGGGCTCTCTGAGTAGGTGCCTGGTGGAGGAGATGGGGTGCAGCAGGCTGGAGAGATGGGGAAGGTGGGAGTGGAGCTGGGGCTACCGTCCATACTGTGTCCTGCAGGAAGTGAGATTTCAGAGCCCAACATCAGCTTCCTACCCAGTGTCGCGAAGCCAGGCACTGGGGGTTCAGGGGAAGAAGAGCTCTCATGTTCACTAGTGGGAGGCTGAGGGGATGCAGGGGCAGAAGCAGCAGAAGGGGTGTCTGGCTCAGGAGAAGGTGATACTCCATTGCTCTGCGGGATGGACATGGACGGGATGGGAGAAGACGGACCTGGTGAACATGCTGGTTTAACAGTCTCAATTGATTGTGGTACCATTTCCCCCGTAGCAGCAGTAGGTGAGCCGTTTGCTTGTGATTGGGTGGATTCTGATGAAGGTGTTAAAGGGGTGGAGAGTTCTGCTGAGATTTGTGGAGTTGTGGATGTTGTCGGTGAGGAATGGGCAGAGAGTTGTTGTGCAATGGTGGGAGTGGCAGGAAAGGGGTGTATCTCAGGAATCTCTTGACTGGAAGAATGTACAGCTTGCTGAGACCCCGGACTGATACTGGTGGACTGTAGGGCAGGTGGGTGCGTCCTGTTGTGGGAGTGGGCTGAACTGCTTTCTCTGTTCACCTCTCTCGACTCATACTCACGACCTGGACTGAAAATAAAAAAAGAAAAATCAACACAAAGGTAAAGTAAGCAAGCAGGTAACATTTCCCTTTACTGTAGGAGTAGCCAGCTGTGCTCCTGGGGTCTATCCATCTACAGATCTCCAAGCCTATTCCATCACGCCTACTGTTATTTTCAGGTAACCCTGACAACCTTAGCTGGACATTAAGGTTCAGGTTGGTTAGGTGTGTTGGATTAGGGTGGGAGCTAAGCTCTGCAGAAGCAACCCCACTTCTACTTATAAATGCAGTTACCTCTCTTGGGTTCGCAAGGGGCTGCTTGTGTGTACTGGTGTTGGAGGTCCTGAAATATCGGAGGGTGTTGAACATGGGGCATGTGGATCTCGATGTGTCCGCCGCAGGGAACCATGGGTAATATGACTACGCCAGCCTATGCTATCTGAACCAGGGCAATCTGATAGAGACAGCATATAGAACAAATTTATTTCTTTAGTCTAAGATGATTTTCTTGCAAATTTAAAGACAGTCCTATACGCTGTAACAATTTTAATTGTATCTTTCAAGTCATTTCTCACCTGTATTTGTATCGGAGGTGTACTGCTGAGGGTCTGTTTGGTTATCTGTAGGTCCGCTGGCATGGTGCACTGGACCAGGGCAGGAGGCGGAAGGAGGTGGAAGAGGGGACGTGGACTCAGACTGGTAACCCGAGGCATATCCACGACTCTCTGAAGGTGATGGCTGGTAGGGGGAGCAGGGGCATGTCTGATGGGGTGTCTGGTATCCACTGGAACTGCCACTGTATTTAAGATCCAGATGGGCATGAGAGTGGGACCGGGAAGGTTCGGGGTATGCAGGATGGCCTGCGGGAAGTGGATCGAAGTTAAACGCCGGTAATTCATGACCGTGAGGCCCGTAGGGGGATACGGTAGCCCTTCTGTGCCAGTAATCTGCCTCTCGTTCTCTCTCCCACTGCAGTTCTGCTTCTCTGTCTCTTTCCCAGTGCAGAGACATTTCTCTGCCCCTTCTTAGCCCTGCCTCTCGGTCCCATATCTCTGCCCCTCTTTGCATATCAGACTCTCGGCCCCGTCTTAACCCAGTATCCCGGTGAAGCTCTGCCTCTCTTTCCCAGTGTATTCCCTCCTCTCTGTCTAAACGGAGGGTGTGGAAATCTTCCCGCCGCAGACAGCAGTCCCGACAGGGGCATCCAGGTGTCACTAGGCCATCTATCATCATGACATCGTGGTAGGGGCCGCTGGGTTTTGGGTGGTGTGGATGGTTGTGGTGGTGGTGGGGGTATGGGATGTATTCATCCGCCCTACAAAGCAGTCTAGGAGACAGACTATGTGGATGGGGACTGATCTCTTGGGATGGATATGGACACAGGTGGCGTGAAGGCCCCTCTGTGCAAGTGCGATGAAGGTAGTGCTGCGGACCTTGTTGGCGGTCCCAGAGTAGATCAGGTGGCGGCAGGGATTGGTGAGGATGGGCACTGTGGTGTTGGCAAAGCCCTATGACGGATGGCATCCCTGGAGAAGGAGCCCCTGTATGTCCATTAGTGGTGGTGGTACGATCAAGGCAGTACCCATTGGATAAGTGGTGGAGTCCATCACATCCAGGCTCAGCACAACGCTGGGATCGGTAGCCCACCCGACATGAGCATGAACGGCCTAACCTCAGTGACCCAGTCCTTTCAGGAGGCAAGGAATCACCGTCATCCAAAATGGCTGTTTCTCGGTCTCGATCCCTCCCTCCATCACCTTCAATCCCACCCAGCAGGCGCTCAAGCTCCTCCCTCTCTTGCTGTGTAGGCGGAGCTTGTCGAGCTGATTCATTGAGTCGCTCAGGTGGGACAGATGAGGGTCCAGAATCAGTGCTAACAGACAGAAGCTGACTCGGACGCTCCTCAGTGCTCCTCGCAGGGCTCCCATTGGTGGACGGCAGGGAGGTGGAGCCTGCAGCGCGGCGCTTTTTCACCCGAGCGTAGAGGCTGCCATCTAGAGGCCCACATGTGTGCGCGATATCTGGAGGAAAGTATAAAAACGGTGTCAATGTGACCATCTGTTAATGCGGTCATTTCTGAATCTTATTTTTTAAACAGGCAAGATGTTGTAAACACTGTAAAGAGCAGTGTCAAACTTTTATTTCAAAATAAAAAGGAATCAATACATTATGTTCCCTTTGAAGGCTTGAATAAATAACAGTATGTGGTTGTATAAATGAATAGTTGTACCCTCTAGGCTGTCCTGATATCTCTGATTGAAGTTTTCATAAGAGTCCCAGCGCACCACCGGATCATTTGTGTTATAGTCCACACTGACAGCTGGATCATTCCTCTGGCTAACCCTCCCTGAATCAAACAGACACGCACAATAAAATTACAACCAAGCACATCTGCATTATAACACAGTTAAAGACCACATGATATGGTAAAGTGGCAAATGTTGTGCTAAGCTCAGGAAAGAAAATTGTGTTTGTCAAATAATTTCACGGTCACTTAAACTGCAAACAGTTAGTAAGAGCTTTATCTGCAGCTTGATTGAGGATTTGATGTTACCTTTAATTTTCTCAGGCCCAGATGAAAACACAAACTCCACTGTGGCATCAGAGGGAAATCTGTCATCTACAGGAAACAGTGGGAATAGAGATTGTTAATCATTGGGAAAATAGAAGAGCCTTCGCCAACTAACTATATTAGGCTTTGCATGTAATATCCTCTCCATACTACACACTTCATAAATATGTTTTTGATTATAACCATGATTAATATCTAGGAATTTTCCCAGAGTTTTACAAGCAATTGAAGTTGCCTCCCATGCTTGTATGTAAGCCCACAGAGAATCTATTGTCACATGAAAATCTGTATCTCATCTCAATTACGCAGCTGTGGTGCGCAGGTGTTACCCAATGGGAACGAGGGTGATAATTTATGGCACAGCTAAAAGAACACAGACCACCGAAATAAAAAAGCACATCGTAAAAAACCAAGCTCAGCTGACATCCCAAGGCCATTTCAGCTCAAGGCGGTCAGAGTTGGACGAGCAGCTCTGGTTTTATTGTAAAAATATATGAGCTTGGCATATGATTCTTGGCTTGTTCCGTTAAAAATGTACCTGAACAAGCTTCATCCAGTTCCCCTTTGCCGAACCAGAGCTGTGCTCCATGAATGGTGCACGTATGAAACTGCAGTCGAAACACAGAGTCCCTCTCAGGAGACTGAACTCGCCTGTGATAACATTTTACCTACAGGAAAGACAGTAAAAGTGACAGAGCGCGAGAGAAAAAAATTAAAGTGATGGAAATGCCTATGCTTTAGACAGTTGTAATATATCAGGGTCAGATAAAAAAACAGCCTCACATACCATGATGTCTCCTTTCAGCAGCAGTGCAGGCTCAATAGTAACAATCAGCCGTCTGCTCCCAGAGCCCTGCAGATCACTGCAAAAAAAACGTTTACTCTTTATTATTTATTTAATTAATTAAATAGAAGATTTGAAGGGTTAAACACCCCACTTCATAACGCTACATGGGTGATACCTAGTACTTAATGAGCATGCCTGTCCAAACAAACACCTCTAAATATGCTTTAGATTATGAATACATCGTTAATATATCCTCACTCACTATATGCCAGAAGTGTAGACAAGCTGCATGGACTGATAGATCTTCAAGAAAGGCAAGAAACCTGTCAAGAGAGCGAGGAAAAAGTAAGATATGATGGAGGAATTGGAAAACTCCCTTGATCGCTCTCTCTCCTCCACAGCAAACGATTAAAAACAAGCTTGAAATGTGTGTGAATGTGAAGGAGGATTGTTTCATGAATACATATGCTCTCACACAGACACATATTACCTCAGTGACCTCATCGAAGGCTTATTTGTGAATGAAGTCAGGAAAATATTCACTCACCTCCATCTTCCTGGAAGTTGGGGATGGTGGGAATGAGGACCTGATGGAGGAAGAGTGGACTGCTGTTCATTTTGATGGCCCCTGAGAGCAGCCCTCCAAAGTAATAGATATACCTGCAGAGACATCAGTGTTAACGATGCAAAAAGTATGTAAAGATAAAAAAAAAAAAAAAAAGGGGATGTACCTGTTCTGAGAGGGTTGGAGAGAGGAAGACACTTTATCTTCACAAAACTTCCTCATTGCCAATGTGCTGAGGGCCTGATCTGCCCTGTGTGAACAAATGAGTTTGAAGACAGAAGAAAACACTCATCAAAAACACATTAAGCATTAAACTAAGTAACTAGATAAGAAAGTTTGTCTAGACAAACTTTAAGTTGGCTTGAGAAAGCCGGAGCAGAAAGTTTGAAAAAGTTTGAAACAGTCTTA
>JAUMHP010000080.1:5203647-5217089 GCA_032361065.1 Enteromius trimaculatus
GCAACACCCTATCATCCACCCAGAACACCCAGGTTCTCACTTGGCAACACCCTATCATCCACCCAGAACACCCAGGTTCTCACTTGGCAACACCCTATCATCCACCCAGAACTCATCCATTTACTCATTTTTCCTCGCATATTTTCCCAGCATTTTTGTGGAGCAGGCCAGCTGAAACCATAACTATCCACCAGGAAATGAAACGGCGTATCAGACCACAACAACCATTGCTGGGAAGCAAGGGAAGCCGCAGCTCTGCAGGGCTTCAGGCTGAGCTGCTATGTGAGTTGGCAGTGTTGCTGTGTAGCTGGTGGGCTTAGGCTGTGTAACTGAGAACCTGTGTGAACAGAGTCACCCCTTCTGAGACGATTCACCCTGACAAGGCCTCCCAGAGTCAAACTCTCTATCTCTGCCTTTCTAAGACACTTCTTTTAGTTGCATGTTTTCAGTTTTCCAGAGGACCTTTTTTGTTTTCTTGAAGGACGATAAGAGATGGAGAGGAGAGAAGGGGGTTGGGGTGACATGGTGGCCTGTGGGACTATTAAATCGTACCCCTTTTAAGGCAAATTCCACTCATGCCTCAGCCCCTCTTGTTTCCCTCCCTCCTCTTTTCCTGTTCTCTCTTTCTCCGAATACACACACAGACCAACTCTCTGAACACCAATGTCCCTTTAACTACTTTATCAGGTACAACCATGTTGTTGCGACTTTACAGATCCCCACGAGACCTGCCTGGAAACATCATCAATTGAACATTCTGGAAAATTATATTAACAGATCAGTCATGTAGCATGTTTATATGCAGCCTAGTAATAATCTGTTAGGACTTGAGCCAAATGAAATTTTATGTTATTTTATAACCTCGTCATTCCAAACCTGACTTTTACTCCACCCCAAAATGAAAATGTTGCCATGTCGTTCCATAACCTGCTAAAGCTTCGAAAAGTATTAAAGACACACAGAATAGTCCATTTACGGTTCAACCACAGCGTTATTAAGCTACAACAATGCTTTGTATGCCCTTTAATTGAGAAACTGAACCAAAGTTGCAATATGTGCCTGCTCATGCAAACAATTGCAACATACTAAAATTGCACATTTCACCTTCTCATTTCTTCAAGATAAGCTCAGACAAAACCATGGCTATGCAAGCACTTTTTCCATAAAACTAAGCGCAAGGAAAACTTACAAATACATTTAAAAAAGCAAAGCCAGGCATTTTTAAGAGTAATACGTCACAATAGAGAACTGAATGATTTATGGACTGATCCTAATGAAATGTGTTTGTCTGATACACAGATTCTGGCACCTCATGAAGTCGATGAGCCTAGCATACAGCTCTCAGTGAGACGCATCTTTCAACACCTGCGGCAGGAAAACGCTCCAAAATGCTATCATCTAAAAAACAGCCAGCTGCCAACAGCTGCCGAGCACTTTTTTGGCAGGGTACCTCCCTCATGGCAGAGGCCTCGGCAGACATAATTCTCACTATCTGCTAATGGTGTGGGGAGGCTTTTCAAGCAGAGAAACAGGACACAGAGACAACACACTGACCAGATTAATTATGAACTGAGTGGAAAAGAAAGGATTTACATAGTCTACAGATGTCTGTCTGGACTTTTTTTAATGGAAAGGAGGAAGGAAGAAACAAGGAGTCGTATGAGAAAATCTGAAGAGACTGCTTAAAATAGAAAAAAAAAACAAAGACTGAATGGTCCAAAAAAAGGAAAGATAAATAGACAGACAGAGGAAGATGAGTTTCTAAGTGGACACTCAAGCCAGCGTTTTTAAAGCAAAGATACTACAAGCAATTGCAGATGAAAACAAATGAACCCAAATGCTTAAACAAAACAACAAACAGTGAAGCCCATGGTACTCCTGAGTTTACAATCTATGCAATCTATGGAACACTTATTGGTACATATGCAAAGAAAGTACAACTGGTCCTTGTCTGAGCAAAATCTGAATCTTAAAAATAGCCTTTCAGAGCATTTCTATGTAGTTGCTAGGACAGTTTAGGTGATAAGGGGTACTGGGGACCGTGGTTGAGAACCTCTGTTATTTTGCAAGGACGTTCAATCCTGCTCATGGAGGGCCAGTGTTCTGCAGAGATTAACTCCAAACTTCAGAGACACATCAAACACACCTAATCAAGGTCTTCAGGATTTCTAGAAAACCTCCAGCCAGGAACTCTAAACTCTTGCCCTCCAGGAGCAGGAGTCTTAGATCTTCAACCCTGCTCCTTAGAACCCACAGTCCTGCAGAGTTTAGCTCCGACCCTAAGAAACACACCTGAAGCAGCTGCTTAATCAAACACTCCTGATGATCGGAAGAAAAGGCTAGGTGTGCTGAAAAAGGTTGGAAATTAAATATTCAGAACAGCGGTTTCATAGTAGCAAGGTTGAAGACCTATGACTTTAGAGTTAGGGTTTTTAACTAGCCGTATAGTAATAGTAAAGTATACCGTAGAAGTAAAGGAGGTGGAGTCACTATTCCAAGAATCTCTTTAGATGCACAATTTGTTGTAATTTCTTTTTAAATTGTTTATGGCAGCTCCTTTAACATTTTTTTACAGTTTATAGCAATTCCTAAGACATTTGTGGTCGTGACTGTTGGACTTTGTGGTGTACCTGCATCTGGCCAACAGGCTTGCAGTGCTGCACTGGGAGGAAAACACCATTTATGTGGAAGTCTCGATTGAAAAAAAAAAAAAAAACAGACTAAAAAAATATGTTTACTAAACTCCTCGTGGAACATTCTCTTGCAGTTCCTCTAACACTAATTAAGTACAACTGTATCTGTTAATCAAGGTCTTTAGGATGTAATTGAAATTTTCATTGCCAGCGTTCTGGGGCAAGCTGGAGAAGCGCTGCGCAGGAGGAGGACACCCATGGAATAACCAGTCTTGCATGCTTAAAAGTGTAGAAAACGGTTGTTGCCAGGGGTGTCCAAACTTTGGTGTGCTACTGTGCTGCAGAGTTCAGCTCCAACCCCAGTGAAACACATTTGAACCACCCAATATACGTCTTACAAGGCATGATAAAACACAAAGTCAAAGGTGTCCAAACCATTTACTTGTAGAATAAACATTTCCTGAAAATTTAGTTCACCCCCATACCCTCCAAGAAGTTCATGTCCTTCTTTCTTTAGTCAAAAACAAAAGAAGTTTTTTAAGGAAAACATTCCAGGATTTTTCATCAGCTGAAATCACACAGAGCCCTTTGTTGCTGCATTGAAAGCTAGAAAGCTTCTCGGACGACATGAGGGTGAGTACATGATCAGGAAATGTTTATTTTGGAAATGAACTAACTCCAACTAGCACCAATACATTGCTATGAAGTCCGAAGCCTTGTTTAGACTTTGATAAGCTGGTTCAAGTATGTTTTATTTGAATCGCGGCTAAACTCTGTGATCCTTACACATATCCTAAGAACTCTTTAGAGAAAGTAAAAGCCCGAGGTGCTTGCAATGTTTTTTAAAGCCTGATCCACTAGATGTGGATGATCTAATGACACACACCACCTACAGAGGGCGTGTAAGAGACTGAAAAGAGCCAGCTATTGTTTATACAAAGCCCTGACCTCAACACCCTCAGAGTTTACAAGAAAATTTCCAAGTTTACCACAGAGTTTTTCACGGTCTCCTCCTAAACAAGTGGTCAGTTTTCACATACTGTCCTGCAGTCTTCCAGGGCTTGGGTTGGTTCTTTATTTTTAGACTTCGACACCGAGCATGCTGACTGAGAATGAAACCAATTGTGCCCAAACCAGGGTGTGCGCGAGATTTCGAGGATATAATTTAGTCACTTTTTCACAAACAGGGGAGACTGAGAAATCTAGCCGAGGTCTAAGAAACGTTGCACCACACAACGATGCCAAATAAAGCTGAACTCGTCAGGCATTTGACCACACAACAATAACAGGTTCTCAAATGCAACAGAAGTACATTTTATTTTATGTTACTTCACCAATTGCTTGTTTACCTTTATTTTGAAGTGGCTCTGCCAAGGACAATATATTTTTGGTTTCTGTACTAGGCTATGCTGGGGCCACAAAAATAGTTTCCATATGTATGGTGACTAACTTCACCTGATTAACCTGGACAATCAGACTAAAACTTTACAGATCTGTCACTATGACAATAATGCAGTAATGCTCCCCTAGTGCTTCGAGTTCTCTTGTGTAAGATCAGTGATTAATGAATGCTAGGCTACAAATAGACTGAAAGAATTAGACAGTCTTCTTAGCTGTTGGAAGATATGGTCTTGTGCTTCAAGGAACTGAATTTAAAATGGCTGGAAAACGGACCTGAGTGCCAGGAAGGAAATGGAAAAAATAAGTCGCCAATACCCTAAAGCAGAATACAAAAGATGCGTTGTGCTTTGACTCAAGGGTACAAAAGGAGGATGTGCGGCATTTAGCTATTAATAGTGGTTTACAAAAAGCGTGCAATGTGGGAGACGTTGAGATGCTACCACAGTACAAACATCCTGTGGCAGAATCAGAAGTATGAGCCGTTGAATATTACAGAAGTATTAAAACACTTGGTATTAAGCGTTCCTAATACCTGTGTACTTCCGTACAGTAGTAACGAACGAAAGTACAAATGTGTAAGAGGTCTGACGTCACACTGGAGTGGTCAGTAAGTTAGGCTTTACATATAAATTGGGATTGGTGTGCAGAATGTTACACTTTACTGTATGTTAAGTGGACAGTTCCTAAGGAGTTACCATGTAAGTACACTGGTGTTACAGCGGTGTGCCAACTCCAGATTTAACTCCTCCCACTTTACATATCCCTAAACCTACCTGTTTCCACCCCCAGGATCCCATTTCCACCGCTTAACCTACTAATCTATGCCCCCTTTATCAAATTGTTCCAATTAGTCTTATACGTACCGCTGTTACAAAATGTAGTTATATAATTCCTGAAGCAAAACAGGTGTTACTGTTACACATTTGTAATCTCACACACCATTCTTAGGTGTTACATGTGTGTAGTACAGCTGTAGATACTATGTACCGGTGTGTACTTACACCGAAGAACCATCACAATAAGACCAGGAACACGCATTCGATTTAACTAATTTTATGTTGACTTCAATCCGGCCCCATTAAACACAGCTACTGAAGCAGAATCAGGCGGATGTGAACCACACCAACTTTACGGTTCAGAATAGAATGATATGAAAGGCAGAAACCCAAAGATGCTGAGAAAATGTCAGAGATACACCACATGCGCAGATGTTCTGAGAACATCGGGTTCCTGTTCTCCCGTCCGCATCCCACGGCCCCGTCTGCTTCCTGTCAGGGTTGCTGTACTAGGAACAGAGACGACCCTTTGGGGCCTGGGCTCAGTTAATGAGGCCTGAAAGGCCGGGGTGAAGGGCACATTCTTTGGCCTCCATCCAGCAGAAGGTCACAGGATGAAGGGGGTGTGTTAAAGGGATGCACAGCATGAGCGGAGTAGTATTTATCATAGCTTGATGCTTGACGTTGAACGGTTCCGTGAAGCAATCTATCCAAAAACATTCCTTTGGCATAACTTGCTTCCTGTTCTAACTCCCTTCAGTTAGTAATTTAACTTTAAGTAATTAGCCAGGGTAAAAATGCACCAACCTATTTTGAATAAAGCACTCAGTTGTGCTTTAGGGCGAACTGTTGATTTTTACATCCTTTAATAACATCCTCATAACGCTGGGATTAATGAACCGTCGCTCCACTGGAATTTTCATGGGAAGTGAGAACTGTCAGAATTGTATCCAGGATATACACACAAACACTAAGTGCTGGTTTAGTTGCAGTATCAAGGCTCTGGATCACTTGAACATAGTGGCAGACCAAAGTCAGACTGAACGACTGCTGACCTTTGGCATCAGAGTATACCGAGGGTCCAGGAGACAGAGCAGCTCGCACTGGGGTCCAAAATGAATACTCCCTAAGTGCCTAAAGAGTAGAAATACACTTAACTTTGAAGTCTGGGTGATACATGGGGGATATTATTCACATAGGATTTAACATTAACCACGCCACCAATATTTCTCCCTAATATTTAACCAACAGCTACATTTTGGATACTACTAATAATAAATGTTATCTGAGCAGCAAATCAGCATATTAGAATGATTTCTGGAGGATCGTGTGACACTGAAGACGGAGTAATGATGCAGAAAGTGCAGCTTTGCTTCACATGAATAAATTATACTTCAAAAAATAATAAAATATAATGATACTGTATTTCAGATTAAATAAATTTAGTCTTGGTGAGCCTAAGAGGCTTCTTTCAAGAAATCTTACCGACTATAAACAGTAGTGTATAATGCACACTTTAAATTTATCTTTAAAAACATGAATAATTACACCATTGAATAAATTTATTAATATCAATTTTATTTCCACACAAAATACTATATATTATACTATACCACTACTTATATTGTACATACGAAGAGTTTATTTGCAAAATCAGATGAATTTGGGGTGTTTTTGTTTGTTTTTACATTTTCAAAAATCATGTTTGTTTGTTTTTTTCATGATATCATGTTTTTATTGTTTTAGCTACTTTTTTGAATTTTTTTGGCCTAGTCTAAATAACTTACAGTTTGAGATCAATTGAAATGATTTGTTAAAATGAGAATTGTTTAAATCTGTTTATATATATATATATATACACACACACACACAAGCCCTATTTTATCTATACATATAATATAGCATAAATATATCTCTAATCCTTTTTTTTCTCTGTGGCACGTCTCCATATGGTAAATAATAAAAACAATTTTTTTTCTGGGTTGCAATTTAATTCACAATGTCCATCAAAGCATAACTGACTCAGTGTAGTCTTTTATTGTTTTTTTTTAGATGGTACACAGTTTAAATCAATAAGCAATTCATGTCACTACCTTTAAGATATAGGCTCAACCCAAAGCTGCAGCAGTATCTTTTGTAGAAACATTGAGATTCAGAGGAATACGTCAATTCCTATTGCACATCAGTCCAAAGGAGTGGCTTAAAAAAGTCCTCAAAAGGATAAGTGAGAAAAGGGGAGACTCCTGCTTAAAGCAGTGCAGAGAAATATCAAACCGAAACTAACATGTTCTGATCCGTTGCAGGCCGTTACTCAGTGGCTGTTACCCCTGAATGTAAATCATCAGACCCGTCGGACAATGCCAGAATAAGACATAAAACCAAGGTTGTGAGATTTATAGCCAGCGGGTGAACAATGCAGGTCACAGACCCCTTTACTTGACCAGAGATCTCGGTAAACGCAACTGCTGTAAACGTTCTTTCAGAAAGCTCAGGAAGCCCTAAAGTTCAGGGAAAACATTCATCTTGTGGCACTTTTCCCCTGATTCTACACTTTCCCGCCACTCATCGTGCAATCAAGCTAACGAGAAATGCACTCAACTTATGATGTACGCAAGAGCAGGATCCCTTTCATGTGCATTGTAACCCACCCCCACAAAATTGTATTAGTCATAAGCATTCATCTTTCCACACACTTTATTTTTTTTAACCCTTTAAAACGAGTCCTGTGTTTTCCCACTAGATTTTTTCGGTTTTCGGTTCAGTCCTGAAGAGGAAGGGGTTGCTCTAAAAATGGGTTTTTGCTCTCAAAGGGCTCCTTCTGGGTCCTTCAGTGCTGCATGAAACAAAAGCTGTAGGTTTAATTTGTAATTCAATTTAGACCGTCGTCCGTGCGGTCCATCCACCTTCTAATTTCCGCCCTCCTCTTCGTCTCCCTGCTCCCCGTCCATCAGCAAGGCCGCGTATTTACTGGCTGAGCTGAACTTCTGTTGAAACAAAAAAGGGGATGGTGAGAAGGAACCAAAACACAGCTGGTATTTAAAGTTCAGATGAGCTGTACGGTCTCAAAACCATGTGTTTCTCATTGGAATTCTTCATTAATTACTCACCCTCGTGTCGTTGCAAACTAGTACGACCTTCATTCATCTTCGGAGCACAAACGAAGATGTTTTTGATGAAACCAGAGAGCCGTCTGACCCTCCGTAGACAGCAACACAACTGAGATTTTGAGAAGTATTCTAGCGTTGCAAAACTGAAGTTGAGCCACTGATGTCACATGGTTTGTTTACTGAAGTTTAACTACGTTTCTGCATCTGGGATCATTTCAATTGTATTGCTGCCTATGGAGGGTCAGATAACTCTCTGCTTTCACTAAAAATATCATATTTGTGTTCCAAAGATGAACGGAGGTCTTATGGATTTTGGAACGACGCAAGGGTGAGGAATAATAATGACAGAATTTACATTTTGGGGTGAACAAACCCTGCTTTTACTCTCATTATAACTTTACATGAGGTGTCTTTAACTACTATGCATCAATGATAGTACTTATTGTGTTCATGTAGTAACGCAGATAAGTTCTGCTGATAGCGAGGTGGGATATGGGTAAGGTTTGCTGGAATGGGTGGTTTAAGGTGTACGGTCAGCAGTGTAAATACAGATGCAACTACAGAAATTAAATACAGATGCAATTGCAGGAAATATCAGTACAATGTAAAAACGTAGACAGTTAAGCTTAGTTTAGGGCTGCAAAACAAATTATCGCATTCAAAATAAACATTTGTTTATATACTGTACGTGTGTGTACTGTACATTTTTACACACACACACATATCTATACTTAAAAAAATATTTTTATGTATATTTATACTCGTATATGTAAAACCTGCATATAGTTCTGTCAAACCTTTAATCGTGATTAATAATATCCAAAATAAATCTTTTTGTTTGCGTAATATACTGTATGTGTATCCTGTGTATATTTAATATGTGTATATATATATATATATATATATATATATATAAATACACACACATACAGTATATAGTTAAAATATATTTACATATATTCACGTCTATATTTATATCCATATAATCTAAAAATATTTATGTTTAATTTACAAACTGAAATTTTCTGAAATCTCTACAAGCAGGTGTGTATTTACATATACATAATAAATATACTAAGTATACGTATATCATGTAAACATTACTATTTTAAATTCTGGATGCGATTAATCTTTGATAGCACTAAACTATCATTTATATTATATACAGTACAAATATAAATATTTTATATATAAATCTAACATTTTTCCTTATATGTAATGTATGCGTGTTTATGTATACATACCAAAAATTATAAATGAAATATATAATACATATTTTATATAACACGTAAGTCTGAGGCAACACAGATGCTTGTTTCAAACCAATCCATGCATTTTTACTACTTCACTTTCTGTGAGACTTTTGATTTAAAAACATCTACGAGACTTCTAATAAATAAAAAAACATTGCAAATAAGTAGGAAAAGTTATTATTAGATGAATGTCACTTACATTGTTGATTAATAGGTGAATAGCACGATTAGAAATGAGGTTCTGCGGGGGTTTTTTATCATTAATTGTCTTAAAGAAAAAAAATAGAGAGAAACAAACAAAACAAAACAAAAAAAACACTCTTATCTATACAAGACTAGTTAGGGCCAAAGTTTTAACCTTTAACTTGTTATTCCATGTTATACTTGATAAATCCAGGACTACCAGGAGGCTAGATGGTCTGCATGTCTTCAAGAAGACACTGAAATACTGGGCCTCCAACACCTGGTGTATTTTAAGGTCTGCTCCATCTGGTCCATTAATTTGGTTCATTTCGCTTACCGTGAAAACCCCTTCCAACTCCATGTGTTTGTTTGAAAAGTTCTGACAAGGTGAAAATCCAGATGGACTGTAACAGACCTGAGTGGACCTCACTTCTTTTTTTTTGTTTAGAAGCTGCTGCAAATGATGCAACAGATCACAGGGAATTCCTGTATAACTGATATTGAGGACTTTATTTACAGATGCCGACACATCCAGAAAATTCTAATTAAGCACGGCAAATTATTTGCGTTTATAATTTAATCATCGGTTGAAATGCCATTACACAAACAGCTTGAAAGAGGATGTTTTCACATACAGGCATGTACTGGAGAGGTTGCATCAGCCTTCTCCTTTCCGTTCTATACCATGGCTATAACTCAAAATTATGTGTCCAGACTTAAATAAATATTTACAGTTTTTCAAGTCACATATCTCCCAAAAGAGGCCCACAATTACAGTCTGTGACCAACATTGTCATTTCCATTACAGGGAACGAAGCATCTAAAAAAGGCACTAGAGAAAATTTTCATTAAAGGATTGGAGAGCAAAGAAAGCCAGAAGTAAAAGTAGAGGGAGCGGGGGTCATGGGATCACACCCAGAGAGAGTGTTAGCTCTGTCACTCACAGGGCTGGGAGGCTCCTCAAATTTCTTTGGGTCTGGTGCTGGTCTGAGATCTCGCTCTCTTCTCGCGTCCTTTCTACAAGTAACGCACAACACAGTGAGACAGAGTCTCACAAGAACGTCTACACTCATTCAGAAAAACACTCGGGAGCAGGGATGTAGAGCCCAAGGGGAAAACATCCTATTGGCAATGTTACAATCAATATAGGGCTGCTTGACTGCGACAACATCGGAATCACAACTACTATTTGGGTCATACACTACCACTCCAGTTAGATTTGTATGGTTTCGGAAGAATTTCAGATTTATTTATTTGAGCAAAGTACAGTAAAATTTGTTAAATATTTTTGCTATTTAAAAAACAGTTTTCTATTTTAATATATTTTAACGCAATTTATTTATTTGATTTTAAAGGCACATTTTTGGCATCATTACTTCAGTCATATGATCATTAAGGAATCACTTTAATATGCATGTTTGCTGCTCCAAAACATTATTATAAGATTGATAACAGCAGAGTAGACTTATTTTAGCTTTCTATGACGCATTCTTTTGTTCAGTTTAAAGTGTCCTTGCTATTTATTTAATTTAATTTATAATTTATTTAATTAATTTAAATAATTCCTCCTAGCTTCTGAATGGTATATTGCATAATGCTACAAAAACCTTTTTATTTCAGATAAATGCTAATCTTTGGATCTTTCTATTCATCAAAAGCATCCTGAAAATATGTACTCCACTGTTTTAAATCTTCAATTCTTGAAAAGCAAATAAGTAAAAAAAAAAAAACTTATTTTCTCAGAACTGTGAGACTTGCCAATGGGAGTTACAAAGTCAGAACTGCAAGATATAAACATATCAGACTTTTTTTCCTCTTAAAATTCGACTTAACTCACAATTGCGCATGTATATCACACAATTGTTCATTCTGACCTTATAACTTGGAATTGCGAGTTTATATCATGCAATTCTGCCTTTTTGTCTCGTAATTGTGACTTTATATCTCGCAATTCTGAGATAAAAAGTCACAATAACCTTTTTTTTGTTTTTATTCAGTGGCTTCTCTGTTAAAACGAAAATTAATACAGAAAAAAAAGGAGATTCAATCGCACAGCCCTAAATTGATCTGTAAAATCCACCTTCTATTTAACAATGAAATGAGATGAAGTCCCTGCTCCGGAGCCATAAACCTGTTCTCTTGTTCCTGAGGCCAAATGCATCTTGCCCAGAGATATTTGCCATCACTTTTGAGCTGAACCATGTTTAATCTGTTGTTTTACACAACAATTTGTTTCAGTCATTAAATGTAAACTTCACTTCTCTGGATCCAGGCAGATTGTTAATCTGTGTTAATCAAGTGACTTCTCAACGTGTAACTGATTTTACGAGTGAGTCACTGAAATATAATTCAACTGATTGGAACAAAACAAAAAAAAAAAAAATGGGTAAAACAACTTTAATTTTTGAGACTGGAAAGATGCGAATGGACACAGTGCTCTAAACCAAAAAAGAAACATTTGTCCAACCACCACCTTAATAATTACAAAAATACTACAAAATCTAATAAGAGCCTATATCCTTTAAGAAGGAAGAAAGGTCTCTACGCTTCTGAGCAGTAGGGGTGCCAGAGAACAGCTAACCTGTCTCCTGTCTCCTTCCTTCGGTCTCGGCTGGCTGCTTCTCCACGCCCCCTGCCTGCTCCAGAGCCCGAGGCCCCACCACGCCCCCGAGAGGGGCCCCGGTCCCGGCGCACCCCATCTGCTTTGTTTTCATCTGTAAGGAGAGCCCACTGTTCAGCAGAGGACACTAGGACAACTCTTCTAATAAAGGAGCTGTATTAGGCTGTGTGCTTCTGTAAAATCTTTGAGCAGTTTACGGTTTCTTAACATTTGGAAGAAGCTGTTTTCAGGAAGAGAGGCTACTGGATATTTTCTCTTGCCTGACAACTGCAAAAGACAATAATCCCCTCCACTATGACATTTTAAGGGCTTTCCAGTAGTGGCTTGTGTGTGAAAAAAAAAAAAGAAGAAGAAAAAAAAAAAAAGAAGAGTATATGCACTGACAACTTCTTTTACACCATTATTGCTTTTCATGTCTCCCGACACCTATGTGCTTACCTTTATTTCTTTGAGGAGCATCAGCTGAGCTTCCTGCACTGAAAAAAAAGTACATCAAAAATACTAAAGTCAGAATAATTCTTAAGAGTGCTCTATATATATATGGATATGCATAAATACAAAACCTTCCAAAAGTTGTGTTTCTTAATAAATTACTATTCTATTAATCAAAGATGTATCAAATGAAGTAAAGACCATTATAATTAATAGGGGGGAAAAAAACATTTAAAATTTAAACAAAAAAGTTTATTCTATGAATCCTAGAACATTATCACTGATTACATGATTTCTGAAGGATCAGGGGAAACTGAAGTAATGATGCTGAAAAACTTTTGCATCACAGGAATAAACTACATTTTACAGTGTAATTAAATAAGAAATATTTATTATTAATTGTAAAATTTTAGTTACCATAAAATTTACGGTAACATTTATTTTTTACAATGCCTTTGTTGAACTGCTACATCTTCTTACTATACTAATAATAAATCATGCATAACGCAATCAACTCTAAACCAAACCCTCATCCTAACACTTCTGATATAGTACGCACAAGAAGTTAATTAAAGTGCCACTAGTATGGGTAAATAAGGGTTTATATTTTGACATGCAAGGTCAAAAACACTTTTGTTGTCATATAATGTTTATGCATTTTTCCTCTGACTTTCTCAATGACTCCCAAAAGATTTGTTTAAGGATTCATTTTTCCAAACCCCTCCTTTGCATGCCGCTAATCTGCGGTGACCGGTCTGAATGCTCTTATTTTCATTTCATTATGCCTGCAATTAGCAAAAAAAAAAAAGCAGTGTTTGTGAGCGCCATTACCGGGGGAAACCGCTATTTCGCAAAACGCAATTTTGACCTTAATTATCGCAATGTGACATTTTTCCCAAATCGTGCAGCCCTCCAATTTACATGTACAATTTTTATACAATTCCTTAAAGCAAACGCATGTGTAACGCTCGAGGTCAAGACGAGAGACTTGAGTTCAATGAACAGAGGTTTATTCGATAAACAGCAGTAAACGTTCA
>JAUMHP010000080.1:5239313-5256943 GCA_032361065.1 Enteromius trimaculatus
TATTTAATAGGAAAATTACAGAGTTACTCAATAGCACATGCAAATTTCTTACTACATTATATATATATATATATATATATATATATATAATGTCGTAAGAAATTTGCTATTGAGTAACTCTTCCAGAGAATCCAAAGTTGTTAGACACCTGTATTGAGAAATCATTATATTTAGCAATTTTTTAATCGTAAATGCAGAAAGCGTTACACCGACCTATCTTTCTCATCTTTTTTCGCTTAACCAGTTCACTGAAAAAACTGGCTAAAATGAACAGAGTAGATAGGATTAGCCTATATCACGCTTTTCTAGTTGTGATATCCGATCACCAAAAGGATTTTCCTGCCTGCCACGCCTGCAAAAGGATGTGTGAACAAAGGAACAATTAGTCTGGCTCCTGAGTACACATACATGTACGGACAAAGAAATGAGCTAATCACTGAAACCTATCTAGACCCCCCTGTAGTTTTAAAAGCATTTACACATTGGATTAGACCCATACCTGTTTGAAATAAGCTTCACAAAGATGAGTTTCAGAAGAGAAAGCTGATACGTGCTCACCACATTCCCAAAAGATTTACTTTGGGTTTGTAGGTTGTGGTTTAGTTTATTTAGACAGAACGAAATTGCTAACTTTGAAACACACGAGGTTTAAACCGCTCAGAAATGTGTCTGAAAGGTATAAAGGCTTTTATGTGTTTTTCCAAACAGAGAACAAACTCGCCTTTTGTTTTTTTTTTAAAAAAAGCATTTCCCATGAATTTGTTCTGTGAAAACTTTAGGATCTCATAAACAGCCCCTAAACTATCTCACACAGTCCTAAAACTGCCACCGGCCAGTGTGAAAGAGCAAAGCTGGATTGAGAGAGTTTTTGGCTGTGTATGTGTTCTGTGGCGATCCTCCCTTATCCATTGTGTTGGAATGTGTTTGTTTGAGGCTGGAAGGGCACAGGAGGAATTTGATGTGAAAGAATGCAGATCAATGTAGTTGAGTCCATTTCATAGTCCCAGGCTTTTGCTATTGTCTGTTTATTTATGCAGACAATTATTGTTTTTGCTGCAGCAGTTTTTAAGCTATAAACTCAATCATGAATCAAGTAGTACTGCTATATTGAATTTAGTTTTTTGAAGACTTTTATTTAGAGATTTCTTGTATGGTACTTGTATGGAAATTATTAATCATTTTAATCATAACGTAGTGACCTTTTAAAATATTTAGGTAGAATTTTAAAATAAGATACAAATACAAAATAAGATCTAAAATACAACTGCTCTGGTCCAATAAATAATAATAAAATATGCAACTAATACATAGAAATGACCATGATCTAAGAATAATAATTGCTTTAGAAGCATATTTGGGGACACCTGATTTCCAGTGATTATCGTCATCTTGACCACAGAGACCGTCTCTGCACTTAATAAATAAATAGTTTAATTCTGGTCATTATACATCACCATCACTCTGTTCTCCTACTTGTTAATGTTCAGTGCTTTGCTACAATCTGTATTGTTAAAAGTGCTATAGAAATAAAAGTGACTTGACTTGAATATTTCATAATCATTTTAACAAATATAGTTGACAAATCTGAACAAATGGAGCTTTAAGGTGTTTACACACTAAATTTTTTGTGTGTATTTCTGCACTTTTTCGCATTCTTTCAATCAATTCTATCAATTCTGTTTGTCATAAAAAAAATTGGCCTAGATTTTTTCTGCGTTCTTGCATCCATAGCAAGCTTTTTGATAGGAAAGGATGATGAATACTAAACAAATAAAAAGGTATTTTATAACCTAAAACCATTAAATAGATTTCTTCAGTTGGCATTGTTGCTCTCTTTCCTGTTCTGGGTGTGTGTGATCATCCAAAAAGCATTTAATCATTTTTCCTAAACATGATGTTATCAGTGCTATGAGTTGCCAGATCCCCCTCACTCCACCCTTCTGGAAGATTGTGAGATTATTGCCTTTCGGTTATGATGGGGGCCTGACAAAACAAGCGGGTGGTCACATTATAACTCATCTTGGATTTAAGGTGCATCCTCCCAACAAAAAAAAGTACACTTGCAAAAACAAACATGCATGCATGCTCTCTGTTTATGCATTACGATTGTCATGGGAATCATAAGGAAATAAAGTTTAAATGCTGATCACATTGCGTAATCTGATACGGGCGGAGAGGAGGAGGAGGAGGGGTCACCTGAGCACTGATAAAACTGAGTCATTTACATCAAGTGAAAGCATGAATGCCGTATATGGACATTTTGAAATGTGCTTGTGCATGTACATTCATTGACATAGCACCCGTGAGTAAATACAGAGATTGCTAATAATTTACATAACTTGACAAAGCAAACTCAATTGTAACTGATGTTACTGATGTCATTTTGTTACGTGTCAAATTGTATGTCATGCTAAAGTATCGTTCAAGAAAGTTCCTTTTAAACACTGAGCATGCAAATTAGTTATTTTTAGTTTCATTGGTTGACTTGATGCTGTCAGTTTATGCCTGTTGATTTTGCCAGGAGATTGTTTGAATGAAAGAACTTGTTTATCTAGTTATTTTAATCACAACACAAAAGATAGACAGTAACTGCTGCTTCTCCCAAATGCCTTGAAAGCTCATCCAGAATCACAAAACCAATTAGTTTTACACTACCATTAAGAAAAAGTAAATAATGAAATAAAGCTGATTCAGTGGCTTGGTAAGACTCGGTGTCATGTATTTTGAATAAACCTGGGTGTGAACTAATAAATCAGTCATTTTGCTCTAGAAGTTTATCATGAAAAATTGTTGCTTAAATAGAGATTTTTGAGATTTTTCCCAGCTCCCAAATTATGTGGAAGTGATTACGGTGACCTTTGGTTTGATGACATCATGGTGGAGGGTCATAAGTCACACGATGGTCAGAAGGTAGTTCAGTCCTCAAAACAGCTGCATGTGAAATACACCGGGCTCGGCGCCGGGTTTCATGCATTTCTGATGCCAGCAGGGCATAAAAAAATTCCAGCCACAGTCATAACCATTTATGAGCAATATGTACCATCATCTAGGCTGGTTGTTTAAAAAAACGGGATCATTTTAGCATGAAATCAGATAATATTTTCCTGTCTTGGCAGATGATTTGCACAGGGCACACAGAGGGTGTGGTGCTTACCAAATAGTTTTTTCCCGTACCTTATCAGCGTACTCAAAAAACTGTTTGCCATGTCATTGACATAGTCATGAAGTGTCACACAGTGAGTCAGGCTGAATCCGGTAGGTGTGGCATGTTCTTATTTTTATTTGTAAATATTTTTTGTTTTCATTTTTATTAACATTTTTTATGAATTTTCCTCTGTGATTCTAATGGTAGTCAGTACCATTATGTTTGGTTTCTGTTGTGCAACAACCTGAAGCGTGAAATATCTCCTTGTGTCGAACTGCCAGTGCCACAGACTATGACATGTTTTGGCATCACTAGAGCTGGACACCTGATCTGGTTTTATTTTATACACATTCAGGCGTGGACAAAAAAACAGAAGATGCACGGAATGTTCCAGATGTGACAGCACCTGATAAAACACATGGCAGGTGTCTGACACATTCCTCAGATCTGAAACCGCAGAGCAGAACAGACAGCAGTCAGTCGGAGTTGGGAAATGCTGACAGATCAAAAGAAGAGGAGGTGGTGGGAAAGGTGGAGTAAATGTGGGGGGGGGGAGCACTTACTGGATGTCTGATAGTGTGACTAAGATGCATTGATTGCTGCGCAATACTTTCCTTCAACTCTTTGTTCTGTTTCGCAGTAGGATCAGATTTGGGAGGAGGAGAGTGAGGGGAAATGCTTTGTGTGTGGCTCAAACATCCTGTGTCTCATTTAATCCTTTTGCGCTGTGAACATGTTAGATAACGTGCATAAATGCATGCACATACTCATTTGCACACATAGGAATGTACTGATGATCTGTTTGTATGTGCAATAAATATGTATGTCCTGTGTATGTGTGTATACAAATCCTTAAGGTGTAGCCACATTAACAAAAAAGGTCTGTTGCCATTTGGCAGTAGCTCATGTTTTTAATGCAAGTACATTTCTGTTGATCAAACTTGAACTTACTGTGAAATCTGCATTAGGAAATCTTTAAAGGTTGCGTGGATTCCTACTAAAATTGACTGGATTTTTCTGTGAAAATTGGTAAATATGACCACACCTTAGGGGTTCGTGCGCATAGACATTGAACTTCTTTTTAAATAGATTACATACAAACAATGGAAAAAAGCAGTGGATTGCAAAACCTGTACTTACTATAACAAAAACCTGTAATATTTTAATAATCAGTCCATTTTATGACAATATCCACAGCATAGCTATAACAGTAACAGCACAGAGAAACAATGTTAAAGTGTAAAACAATGGAATCCACGGTAGCTTTCATTGGCCAAACCCCGCCCATGAGGCCATTTGACTGACATGTCAAACAACCAATCACAATTCATTTCATTCCGCGTCACATGGAAACGTCACCAAAATAACAGACCAGTGTGTAAAACTCTAGGACGTATTTTAAAGATTCTATGTCGCCAACATTAAATATTTCCAATACTTTTGAGAATCCGGCATTTATTTTAAGCGCTCATCGTCAAAGTCGTAGACAGCTTTCTTCTTTCGTGACGGAGTTTTGCATCACAAAATTTTTGTCTGTGGCACACACGTCTTCTGGAAGTCAGAAACCAATCGGACAATGACTTCGAAACTCCTGAAAAGTAGCCGTATATATCAGACGTTCAGCCAGCGGTCCGTGGGCATAACTTCTGAGGCTGAGACTAATCAAAAATAATCCCTTTTTGAAGACCTCAAGCATTTAAATTTCAGACCATAAAACTGCAGGCTACGCTTCATATAATAAATAAAACAGTATTGTGCCCTAGTAGTCTTCTTCATGGTTATCATTTATCAACAGTACAGCTGTTGTTGTGGCTTTTCTTCAGATGTTGCTCTGCATTTTCTCTCAGTGTTTATTGATACACAGTTGCTAGGGTGTTCTAGATTGTTGTTTAACGGCTAAAGTCCAAAGATCCCATTTCAAAGGGTTTATGATATCCCCATCCATAGATATGCATCAGGTTTCTTCTTCAAGCCTGTAGGGGTTTTTTTCCCCCACAACTTTTATCACCCTCCAACTGGAAATCATACATCCACTGACTTAGCAAATGTAGCAGTTTACATACAGAAGTTTAATACAGCAATTTGTTCAAAGTGCCAATTCAGGCATGGAAAATCACACAGCAATTAGTGAGAAGAATTCCCCCTCTTACGTAAAACAAGCTCCAAGAAAACATTCTCAAGGCAGCAGGAAACAACTTTCCCCTTTATACAGTTTTTTTTTTTTTGGTACCACGCCGCCCTAGAAACTATTGGCAAGGTCCTGTGAATTTTACACACCACATTTCACAACGGTGTCGGCCCTACATCTGCACGTCTTCTGGAACCGCAGCGCAGAGGCGCCGGCTCATTTACAATGTCCAGCGTACTGAGACCGAGCTTTTACAATAGACCGAACAGATGAAGGGAGGTGCCAAACACTCAGTGAATGAAAAGAACCACTGTGTACTTCTCAAAGGACCACAGCAGCTCACTCACACTCAGTAACTCTTCAGTTAGGGAAGACGGGAAGACTATATGTGTGTGTGGAGGCATGGGAAGGCATGTTGACTTACGGGTGAGAGAATATTTCTGCCTTTGTGTTGAATGAAGAATTAGAAGGACTTTTCGTGCACGACTGTGACATTTAGGCGAACAGTGGCATCTTCGCCATGTCTGGGTCCTTCCCTTTTTATAAGGTCATAAAAATCCTGATTCAGTGTTGCATTCATTTTGGCCGAGACCCCACAGACTTATTAGCCAGCATTCCTGGAGAGACCACTGCATAATGATGTTTTACAGCAGCAGGGCATGGGAGACTCCTTTTTTTATTTTGCTGGAGTGATTCATCGTTTGGTTCCAGACAGTGACAACAGATGCACATTGTACTGATTTCGCCCCCTCTGAAATGTTCCTGCTACATGTTATGTAGCACACAAGGTTTTAACGCCCCTCACAATGCTACAGTGTTCTGGTTGGTTGCCAGGGTATTGCAGTATGGTTGCAAATACGTTCGAATGGGTTTTAAGCAGTGCAGTTACTATGGTGTAGTTTACAAGCAAACGAAGAGTGTACAATATACTTATTGCCTGGTATGGCGTTTGTCCTTCACTTGTTATTAGTGAATGTTTTTGATTGTTTGTTTGTTTTGTTCATAACAGTGTTTATGTTGAAATATATCGATATATTAAAGTTGCATGATTTGAGATTAATCTTATCCTGTAGCACAAACACTGTAGCAATTTAAGGTTAGGTTTATTATTACAGATTATTATATTATTAATTATTTTTTATTTATATTTAATATCGGTTCAAATACGGGTTTTATTCAATAATAAATATTTAAATAAAAAAATGATGTGCTTTTATTAATTTTATGAGGTTTTTGATATTTCTGCTTAGTATCTTTATTTTTTTTTTTTTATCAGATATTGATTTTAATAAAAATGGTAACACTATACAATAAGGATTTATTTGTTAATATTAGGCCAAAAAAATAATAAACAATATTTAATAATCTGTTCATTTTTGCATATAGTAAAACATATTTACAATCAAAAGTTACTGTAAATCTGGTAATATCAGTCAATGTCCAGTAAACTCATGTGAACAGGTGTATTTTTATAATCAAACATTAACATTTTTATTAGTTCATGTTATGCAGTTACTAATGAAGAACTTACTGCAAGCTATTTTAATACATAAGTAATTGTCTCACAATAACGCTTTTATGCTGTGTCCTTGTGAGGAACATAAAAACAATGCCCAGCCTTGAATGCTCTCTCAAAAACAAATAGAGATGCAACATGGAGAGCACTTAAAACCAGCCATTATGGAGGACTTGGCTTTGATCTGGCAACCCCCATGACCTCTCTTCTCTGCCTCCATTGCTCATGGCTCTTTCTCTGGTCAGAGAAATACCTCATATGTTTGTGGAGAGTGGCACAGCAGTATGAAAGTGGACAGACAGTGTGAAAACCATGTATCAGCTGCGTGTGTCTTGAATGAGCTGAAAATCGCACATGACTCACAGCAGAGCACTTTTGATTGATGTGTGTTTGGCTGAGGATGTAGTCTTAGACTCCAGGCTGTAGTAGTTGTATTGTATTTCTTCATTCACTCTAAGTCTTATTATTCAAGCCAGAAGGCCAAGGTTTCATTCAGCCCCTATGTGCGCTTGTTGACTTTTCCATAAATGCAGGAAGACAGGGGGTAACCTCTGAAATTGGGTTCCTGTTAATGTTATTGTCCTGCTCTACAGGAAGTTCCACCTCAGCAAAAGACAATCCAGACTGAGTCTTGAAGGATCTGGGGTCAGTGATAGGGAGGGGCTATCACCATTTATACAAAGATCTATCAATGCCAGTCCTGCGCATAATAATGCTCACAAGGAAAGCATATGAGATGAAATGAGTATTTATAGCATTTTAAAGTTGGAGGTTGTAAGTCTTCATATTCATATTCTTGTTCCTCATCCAGATCTCCTCTAGAGCAGTAATGCTTTGGGGCTGTCGCTGGGCAACACAGACGTTTTAACTCCCTCCAAAGATTTTCTATGAGGTTGAGGACTCCAGGACCTTCTTACGAAGCCGCTCTTTCGTTGCCCGGGCGGTGTGTTTGGGATCTTTGTCATGCTGAAAGACCCAGAGGTGTAAAGAGTACCTGAAAACCATACTTGAGTAAAAGTATGAATTCCTTACTGTAAAAATTACTCTATTACACGTCAGCAGTTACCCCCCGTGGAGCCCCAGATGGAGGGAGATTATCAGTGGTCTTGTGTGTCTTCCATTTTCTATTAATTGCTCCCACAGTTGATTTCTTCACACCGAGCTGCTCACCGATTGCAGATTCAGTCTTCCCAGCCCGGTGCAGGTCAATTTTGTTTTTGGTGTCTTTTGACCGAGCTTTGGTCTTGGCCATAGTGGAGTTTGGAGTGTGACTGTTTGAGGTTGTGGACAGGTGTCTTTCATACTGAAAACGAGTTCAAACAGACGCCATTAATACAAGAAACAAGGGGAAGACAGAGGAGCCACTTAAAGAAGAAGTTACAGGTCTGTGAGAGCCAGAATTCTTGCTTCTTTGTAGGTGACCAAATACTTATTTTACCAAGGAATTTATCAATTAATTCATAAAAAATCCTACAATGTGAATATTTTATTTTGTCTCTCATAGTTGAGGTATACCTATGATAAAAATCACTGGCCTCTCTCATCTTTTTACATGGGAGAACTTGCACAACTGGTGGCTGACTAATGGAAGTACTTTTTTGCCCCACTGTATACAGTACTGTGCAAAACTCTTAGGCCACTAGTATTTTCAATAGTTTTAAAAAGGGTTTTAAGTCAGGTATTTCTATCTTTTGTGGTATTTCTAACTGACACGCTATGGCGAAAGATAGAAATAACCGACTTAAAACCATTTTTTGTTGGTGAAAATACTAGTGGCCTAAGACTTTTGCACAGTACAGTGTGTGTATATGTATATATACACACAACATATACATATACAGTATATAATATTAATTGGCAACTGAACTTAAAAGGCTCATTCACCCATAAATTCACACAAAAATGTAAATTCTGTCTTTGATTACTCACCCTCACGTTGTTCCAAACCTGTAAGACCTCTGTTCATCTTTTGAACACAAATTAAGATATTGGTAAGCTTTCTGACCCTGCATGGACAGCAACACAACTGACACGTTCAAGACCCAAAAAGGTGGTAAAGACATTTTTAAAATAGTCCATCTGTGTTACAACCTTAATTTGTATAATACAAGAAGCTAAAAATAATTTTTGTAGGCAAAGAAATAATAAAAAAAAAATGTATTGAACAATTTCTTCTCTTCTGTGTCAATCTTAGAAATGATTTCTTAATCCTACCACAACACTCAAAAAGTATTTTTATAGCTTTATAACATTAAGGCTGAACCACTGATGTGCCCATTTTAAAGATGCCCTTACTAACTTTCTGGGCTTTGAACATGGTTGTTGCATTGCTGTCTTTGCAGGGTCAAAAATATCTGAATTTGTGTTTTGAACATGAACGGTTTTATGGGTTTGGAACTATATGATGATGAGTATTTAATTAAATAATTTTCATTTATGGGTGAACAATCCCTTTAAAGCTTTATCAAGCACACAAAAAATCTGCCTACTGCATGTCTAATAATTTACTATGTTTGTTATTTAGTGAAATGACATGCATAAATACATATTTTGTTAGCAGTTTGTTGCACTTTATTTTGCATATTGTTGCATTTATTGGAAGTGTATATTCACATATTTGTGTATATTCATGATGTATATATAAATAAAAAACATGCATGTATATTTTTTATGAAAATATGTTATGTTTATATAATAAATATATTTATATATAATATCAAATTTAAGAAAATAAATGATGATGGATTTACATGTAAATACTCAAAATATGTGTGTTTTAATATATACACATAATAAATAAACCCATATGTATAGAAAAAGTTTTATTCTGGATGCGAATAATCGCGATGAATCGTTTGACAGCACTAAAATGTACAAATATTAAAACACTTTGAATCTGTATTTGTATGTGAGGATGGATTCGTCTCAAAGTTAATGAACACTTTTTTGTCTTAATATTGTACAATTATTGTACATATACAGGTATTGTAATACATTACATGGCACTTCTGAAAAGTATACCTCTGTCTCTTTAGCACTTGTTTCGGAGCACATTGGCGTATTTTCCATTCACTACATGTTTTGCCATTTACCCAGGTGGTTTCACAGAGGAGATCCTCAGGAATTTGACCTCATGACACCACAAAGACCACTACGCCGTGTGAGTCAACAACCTGACGTGTGAGCCGTGATCGCTACGCTAGGGTGAAATTGCAAGGTTAACTGAAATCTCTACTGTTCTACAACAGTTTAAGCTGTACAGACAACGGCCAATAGCCTCAAAGCTCCAAACGTGAGCATCGGTCCCTGCTGAGTCACAGGTTTTTCAAGCTGATTGTCCACTTTGGCGTCAATAAAATTAAAACATGAGAATGTTTTGTGCAAATGCAGCCGTTGTTATTTCCATCATGTTTGTTCAGGTTTTGTTATCAATGTTTTGTTAGGTTGTTCGAGGAGTTGGGTGTTCAATCTGCATCAGTAGTGATCAAAGACGCAAGCAAGACTTCCAGACTTACTCTCTCAGCGGCGGTGACCTTTGACCTGGGAGAGGCAGTTCCTGACAAGCTACAGGGCTGGATTGTGTTAGGATAGAGAGCCCAAAGCTTCCCACTTATTCTCTCAAATACCTTCGGCTGTCTTTATACCACATTATTCGCCCCTGGAATGTTCCTGAATGTGTGCAGGCTAATATGAGAGAATAGATAACAGCAGAGACTCATGGGTAGGGATTCTTATCCAAGCTTTGCTAAAACTAACAGGCTTTAAACCGCGGTCCTGCATGTACACCCCGTCTGAGTCTATTTCCCTATCTTGTTCACATTTGGTCGGCCCTGCTGAGTGTGTTTGTTTGAGTATTTCATTTTTCTGTTGACAAAGGGATGTTGGAACATGAGATTCTTCTTACATGACTTTGGCAGTGGTCTGAGAGAAAATATAAAACAGGAGTATTCAATTAAAGCTCCTAGAGGGTCCAGTCTCTAATGTTCTTTCCAACACAGCTCCAAACAATCAAACATCCAAATAAACTATGGCTAAGCAAAATATGTTTTAGGAAAATTTACTGTAAAGTTGGCAGCCATAACATTACTCTCCTAAAAATAAGCGTTATTTATGGTAACTTTTTTTTACATCAGTGGAATCATTTCATCACACACAATACATATTTAGCAGAAAAATTATCTGTGGGATAATTTAGAACTATTCAATAAAAGGTTCTTTGGGGAATTATTAAAACAATTATCATTTGATAAAAATTCAAATAAAAATTATAGTTATAAATATATAGTTGGATGTTGGATTACATATGTATGTGAAGGTTTTGAAAATATGTACATGTATATAAATTTATATTATTATATTTTAGAATAAACATGATTTTTTAAATATATACATGCATGTGTTTGCATTTATATATATATACATAATAAATATACACACTACACACATGAATTGTGTAAACAAAAACTTTTATTTTAGATGTGAATAATTGTTTGACAGCACTAATGTGTATGAATTGTTCATGAATTTGTCTAGTCTCCTCCCTTTCCTCTTTTGATTGATAGTTTAGAGGGATTTTCCTGAATTGACACATCCATTCTTTTTTTATTGCCACTGCTATATTTTCTCTAAACAATGAAGTTCATACTGACTGTAATTTGTTTTAGCTGTTGACAGTGCACAGTTTGTGCTCGAGAGCACTGTCTCTAAACGACAGTTTAATCATTGTCTCTCCCCATTCCAAGGAATGGAAATAAACCAGTGAATGAACATTTTATGACAAGGGCCAAAGGATCCTTGTCAGGCTTCATCCAAGTAAAACAAAATCGAGTACGCTTTTGGCAATGCTCAATCAGTCAGTGACCCAGAGATCACCAGAGCGTTCTGGGAATGGTCATCTGTAGTGCTCACACTGAGAAACCATTTTAGCTGAACTGCTTCATTTGCAAACAAAATGAGTCACTGCTTCACATTTTTCACAGTGACCTCTAAAACAACCCCGCTTGCTCAGGGTTGATTGGTCTGCAGACGTTATGAACGGGTGATGACTGGTGGCTAACACAAAACAGGGTCACTAGTGGCTCCATATTTCACTCTAGTTTGGACTGTGATCCTCATTCACTCCACTGTATGACTAATATCTTCCCGTCATTGATTACCCAGTAGTATTTTGTAGACTTTTAACCCTATATTTCAGTTAGGATCAAAAAGTTGGAAGTTACCCTAATACATTTATCTTGGGAATTAATCATTTTTGTTGCATTGAAATGGTTATTTTATGCATTATGAGAAAGACAAGTATTTGGAGAGGTGTTAGTGTTAGTGTGCATTTTTGGGGTTACCATTTTTCTGAAAGTGTCAAAAGTAACGTTTAGCATGCTTTGCGTGCTGTTGATATGGAGAACCTTTAATAAGAGCCGTTTTGGTCTTCAGAGAACCATATAACGAACTCATAAACACAGCAGAGCAAATATGGTTAAACATTAACAATTAAGTATTAAATTTCAGTCACAAAAAAGTCTTAAAAGTATCTCCCAAAAATGAAAATTCTGTTATTACAGTAAGTACTCACAATTATGTCATTCCAAACCCGTAAGACCTTGGTTCATCTCCAGAACACAAATTGGGATATTTTTGGTGAAATATGAGATCATAGCGATATGGACTATTTAAATGATGTCCTTACTTCCTTTCTGGGCCGTTTAACGCGGTAGTTGCATTGCTGTCTATGCAGGGTCAGAAAGCTTCAAATATTTTAAGTTGCGTTCTAAAGATCAACAAAGGCCTCACGAGATGACATGAGGCTGTGTAATTAATGACAAAATGTACATTTTTGGATGACCTGTACTTTTAAATATCTTAGATGGCAAAACACAAATCTTAAAGGCACACTCCACTTGTTTTTGAAAATACACTCATTCTCCAACTCCCCCAGAAGTTCAAAAGTTGAGTTTTACTATATTTAAATCCATCAAATAACTTTGCTGTCGTACCATGGCCACAGCAGGCGCAATGATATCACACAGCGCCTGTGAAAAATAGTCCCCAGCCCAACTTTTAATTTTCCGCCGGGCTTAGTACACAATGTAACTGCAGAAGAGTCCATCTTAAATAGGAAAAATACTGAAACTCTTTGGTAATTTTTAAACGAGATGCTTCTGGTCTATTCAGGTTCAATGGTCTATGCTAATCTACAGCTAAAAGTGCTACCGCCAGACCCGGAGATTGGCTGAATTGATGCAAAAACAGTAAAACTCAGCTTAGGGAGATGGAGAATGAGCCTATTTTCAAGAAAAGTGCACAATACAGCCTATTATAACAAATAAAAAGGTAATACTTGATTTAAGTTGAAATGTGTGTCTGCAGGCTTCGGTTTCAGAGCAGACTTTTTACTGCGCGTGTGTGCCAAGCAGTTGTTCATTATCTACTTGAAATGAATTACAGTTCGACAGTGTTTTTATTGTAATATGCTGTATGGAAGTGTGCATATTTTATCTCCCTTGTAAAAGTAAACGTTTGTAGCTTCTTGATGCAAGGAAAAGACATCAACATGATTAAACACAATGGATTTTACTAATGTCAGCAATAATCTACTTCTTGCCTTGTTTTGAACACATTATTTCAGCAAAATCCAATATAGGTAGATCTCTTATCAGCATGCATTAGAAAACATACCAATACTCCAACCATATCTTGAGTATTTTGAGTTAGTTTTGCTAGTTTGGCTGCAAACCTTTATTAAGGTAAAATGCTTGTGGATTCACGTAGGTGCATTATTACTGTCAATAATCATGTGATTGCCCTCTGGTGGCAATTAATAACACTTCCTATTTAGTACAGTAGAGGGCAGAAGTACAGTTTGCAGGTGAGCTACAGGTAATTGTACTTTTTTCATACTCTTCACTTCTCCTTCACCTCTGCCCTTCTTTTGTCCACAATTTCAGAGATAATTTTCGTCATGGTGATGCCTCATTGTTGTGACATCAGTGCAGCCGAAGATAAGTGAAATCAAGCCTCCCATATCACATGCCCCCTGCATACCTAACAAGCCATGTGTGGTTTCCAAAACAACCGGGGAAAGTAAGGGAGGGGACAGCAGGAAAGGCAATCCTCCATGCTGTCCCGAACACTCCAGACAGCTGTTATCGGAACAATGCACACTCACAGCGGAGGAAATAACAGAGTCCTGCAGCCTCAACCCACTTCCATGTGTATTCCTCTTTCTCTCCCTCTTTTCTCTGCCTTTTTGGCCTTAAAACAAATTGCGATTGAAACGCCTCTTCCCGTTTATCGGATTTTTGCTCTCATGCACTCGAGGTCTTTCACACATTGTTGCACATTTTCACTCCGTCTTGTGTAACCCAATCTCTCTCCATCCCATTTCTCCCCCAGGGTCCTGCAGGGAACTCTAGGAGGCCAACATATTTAGTAAAATCTCCCCCTCGACCTGCGTCACTACCCCTCTTTGGCCCGACAATATCTCCTCTGACTCACAGATGCCTCGCGTGAAAAAACCAAGCTAATTCGCAAATGGTTCCTAAGTCACGCGACATAATCAAACGCTCCGTCATGTGTGCTCTGCTTGGGTGGATCCCACGGGAGTAAAACTAGAGTAAATACTATCAGCATTAGAGACCTGGGCCAGGAATAGTGTTTCATTAACACTGTCTGTCCGGCCGTCATTAGAGCAGAGGTGCAGCTGTCTGAATTGTGCTTTTGGCACGGCATGAATAGAATTGAGGCTTGAATTGAGCTGTTATCACTGGATGAAGTTCGCAGGTGTCAGTAAAAGGTGTGGTGCAACAGCACGGATCCAAGCACATTCATCTTTATTAATAATGCAGTGCCATTAATAATGATGATGAATAAGGGTAAACAATGTGCAAGATATTTAGAGTGAGTATAAACATTGCATTTGTAGCCTGTAGTTTTCATCATTATTATTATATAGAAAAAAGTTTTGAAAGAAGTTGTTGCAATATTGTGAAATATTATTACAATTTAAAACAATTGTTTTGTATTTAAACATATTTTAAAATATAATTTATTCCTGTGATAGCAAAACTAAATATTGTATCGCATGAGTCTTTAGAAATCATTTTTTATATTTTTGTGAAAAATCATCCTACTTTTTTTAATAAATATAGGAGGTTTATTTTAATAATTTAATTTATCACAATGTCTTGTATTACTGTCAAATACACCATATTGTTTAAATGGGATTATTGGATTATATATTGGACATGATGACATGGTGCCAGGATATTTTTATAATGATCTTTCATCAGGGGGTTGGCAAGATTTTAGGTGACAAATCAGAAAGGAAAAGGCTTGTTATGCAATGCATAAAAAAATCTAGAATGAGATTAAGAAGCAAAAAAGAAAAAAAGATGGAACATACAATTTGGATTTGGCAACCCAGTGATTATCTACTCAACACCCCTTGACTATGACTAATACTTACCATCGAAAGCACACAAATTTTAACCATTTCCATATGTTAGAATGTATATAAGTCGAGGGCTTCCACCTCCTCTATTTTCCAAACACAGATGACATTACTGTATAATCAAGCACAGTGGTTTACAAATGGAACGTAGATTTGTTCTGATCAAGAAAACAATGCTCAATGCAACATTTTTTACTGCAGATAAGTATTTAACCATGCACAGTTTGAATAACAAAAAAAAGCTCTTGAAGGGTGGAGAAGATGCTTAACATATCTTTTGTTTTTGACGTCAAAGACCTTGTGGCCAACTGGTATTTGGCACAAACTCAATAGGTCACTCAGTAAAAGCTAGTCAAATGAAGCAGATGCCAACAAGGACATTGCGTGACATGCTCTGAAATGTATGCTAATAAGCAACAAGTTAACAGAGAGTATTGGCCCCTACATTAAAATGTTACCCTGTTTGGTTTCCAACATTCTTCTAAATAAACATTCTTCTTTGACAGAAGAAAGATGTGGGTTTGTAACAACATGAAACAGAGTAGAGAACAGAATTTTCTTTTTCGGGTGAACTGTCTCTTTAAATATGGTCCCCCACTGGATGCCTGGTGTAAAATGTAGGTCCTGAAGCAGAACTGGCAAAACCACATATCAAGCATATTCATTTTCAGACCTCAGTTCCTATGGTGAAATCAAAGCCGAAAGCTTCTCTCTTTCTCAAAAAAAAAAAAAAAAAAAACAGAATAGAAAAGTTATTTGAACTCATATCGAGGTGTGCCGTATATTTTCCAGCACCCACGATTCCTATCAAATCCTTTCATTTTCTTCAAGATTTACCCAGTTGCTTCCCACCCAAACCCTCCCTGTTTCCTCCGCTCCTCCACTTTTTTGCCCTGTCCAGAGCATTCCAATCCTCTGCCATCATACCTGCTGCCGTTTCACACGCTTCCCCAACTGACCAATCATGCGCAGACCTGCTCACAAAGACCTTCGCTGTTACCGGACAGGTCTACTGCAGAGGGGGGTGAAAAAAAACAAGTCGTTGGCAACGTCCAAAACAGAAGGAAAATATTAAAACAAGAAAACATAGGAAAAGGGGCAGAGTTTTCCTATGGACCATCCCGGGATTTTCGTAAAGTTGGCTCTGGACCAATCTTTCCACTTGTGTAAGAGTCTGAGGCCAAAAAAACATGCAACTTTCATAATGAGCCCACACCCTACTCAATTCCCCTCATGATACGACAGACAGATAGATGACTCGTGCCAAAGGAACCGCGAAATGGACACCATGGTTACCAAAATTAAGGAAACACCAAAAAAAAGGGGAACTCAGTCCAACATCTGCTGGTTACCAATCATGCCGTCTTCAAATCTGTCATTTCCTTCTGAGTACGAGACAAAAGGCTTGTTTTTGTTCACTATAATCAGAGCCGGTGACTCACACAGACCACTAAATAGTTTGGTTGATTTTGATGCTACTTCAGTTCACATTTAAAGGAGAAGCGCATAGCAAGGTAGAAAAAGTGCTGCTTACCACTGTAGAGTTCTGTCGGTGGTTACCAAGGCATTGCTATGCCACTGGCGTTCAGAGTGTTCTTTCTGCATGTTGCTATGCAGTTGCTAGGTGTTTCTAGGTGTTGTGTTCTGTATAAGCTGAGATATTCAGAGGCTTCTTTGAACATTGTTGTGTTTTGTTATGCTGTTATAAACTAAGCAAATTAGGCCTTCAGAATTGTTGTGCACTACTTCAGAGTGTTTTCTGCATGTTGTTATGCAGTTGCTAAGGTATTCCAAGATATATTTCAACGTACTAGGTGTTCAGAGTAGTATTTCTGTTAAGGTGTTTAGTGTATTTTACCTTTGCTATGCGGTTGTTTGTTTAAATTAGTTTGTTTGTATTTCGTGTTGTTAGGTTATTAGGAGTTTAAAGTGTTTTTTCTTTGTTTTTCTGTATGTTTTTACTATGCTATGCAGTTGCTATGGTGCTATGAGTAGTTTGCCATGTTACTATATGTTGCTATGCAGTTGCTATGGTGCTATGAGTAGTTTGCCATGTTACTATATGTTGCTATGCAGTTACTATGGTGTTCTATGTAGTTTTTCATGTTGCTATGCGGTTGCTATGGTGTTCGGAGTAGTTTTTCATGTTGCTATGCAGTTGCTATGGTGCTATGAGTAGTTTGCCATGTTACTATATGTTGCTATGCAGTTGCTATGGTGCTATGAGTAGTTTGCCATGTTACTATATGTTGCTATGCAGTTACTATGGTGTTCTATGTAGTTTTTCATGTTGCTATGCGGTTGCTATGGTGTTCGGAGTAGTTTTTCATGTTGCTATGCAGTTGCTATGGTGCTATGAGTAGTTTGCCATGTTACTATATGTTGCTATGCAGTT
>JAUMHP010000080.1:5292605-5303721 GCA_032361065.1 Enteromius trimaculatus
TGAACTGAACATAGGAGATGTTTGTATATGTAAACTTCTTCAATTTGTCAATACATGCCATTATACTTTATATTCTTCAATGCAGCGTTTTTCTCTTACCAACAATTTTCATGCTGCAAAATAATTTTTGTGTAGTTTTATTATTGCTATTAAAACCAATAATTACCAATAATAACCAATAATTACTCTTCCCTTCATACAACAAAAAATGTCTACTTTGTAAAAGAGGTCATATGGTGCAATTGCCTTTTTTCGTTTCTCTTCGGAGCTGTTGGTCCATAGATAAGATCCAGATAGATAAGTTTCAAAACCAAAAAAAAAAAGACTTGTCCATGCCTCCCTAAAACGCCCCCACTTTTCTACTTCACAGAGTGGGTTTATTTTCGTTATGACCCGTTTCAGGAGAGGAGAAACAAAAACGTACAGTATGTGGAAAATAATGCACCTTAAACTGCATAAACACATTGCATTACACCAAATACACAAAATTATGTTCTTCTTATAGCAACAGCATATGACCCTTTTAAACAAAAGTTTGCATTTTGCATACATGCAGGTATTGCTTTATAAAATGCTGTGGATTATTGTATGCGTGTATTACACCATAGTAAGCCATTTTTCTTAAATGTGACTCCCAATAATTCACTCGCTACAGGTAAATAATTAAGAATATAACATTTGTTAAATTGTCATATTTGTTATATAATATCATATTTGTGATTATGATATTATATAAAAAATTATTATGAGAATCATGAACTGTCTTTCTAGAGGTAAAATAATTGGAAGCGAGTACTAATCGTACTAATTTGGTAAATTTGTCACTTTTAAAATAAAATAACAACAAAAGCGCACATCTCCTAAATAAACAGCATAATTTAAGGTCTTATTGTTAAGTACAAATGTTGTAGGATGAGTTACATGCTGAAGTGTAATAATAATTTTAAAGTAATGAGCAATAGTAGCCTTACTATTAATAGCAAGAACCACTTAGAATTTAATTTGAGCACATAATCATTAAAATACACTGATGTAAATGTACTGTCTTTGGTTGACAGTCATGCAATTATTATTATTAGTTATATTCCACAGCTGAGGGATTCATTCAAATGAAGCATTGATTTTACAGATGCATCTACATCTACAAAGACATCTACATTTGCAGATGCATCGCTAACATATCTTGGGCAATAGTACTTTCTGGCACAGGAACAGAGAGCCAGAGGCTTGGGATGTGTCAGGACATGAATTATTAGGTGGAGAGCGAAGAATGGGAGGGGAACGTTGTGACTACAGGAATACAGTTTTAAAGGATTAATGGAATGAATGGCTCGATTTTAACTCTTTGCTTCGATGACCTACTACATCCAAATGTGTGAACCTATAATGCATTAATTTAGGAAAACAGTCAATCTTGCAATACAAGTATTAATTTGACAGGTTGGCCTTTGAAACATTACCTTGCACTGATGAATTGCAGTAATATGACAGCAGAGTGGGACTGTTTCAATGTGAAATTCCTAGTTTATTTTGCTAAATGGAAACGCCCAATTCAAAAGCATTAAGTGCATTTACATTTAAAAGCAATGCAAAAGTAGGGCATGCATACAGATGTCATGCAAAGCTGTAGAAAAGTGTGAGAGCGCGATCAAGCGAACCTGCTTCTCGTCAGGCAGGTTATGTCACACAGGTTTATGTCCTCTGGGCCTCACAGTTTCATAGTGTCAGTAACACTGGTGGGATAACTGAATCAGGACCTGGCATTACTAATGCGATGCTTCACCGCTCTACAGTATTAGGTTTTGTTGTTTTGCACGGCTTGCTAATAGGCTGGGTGTGATGCTTCTGTATTCCTTCAGTCTATAAAAAGTCTCTGTTCACACCTTTCACCATTTTCACATCCTCACCATATGCACACACAGGCCAGATGACTCCGTGATCATGTCAAAACAGCCCAGATACTACAAAAAGAAATAGCTTTTACTTTCTTTTGATAAAATAAATATATTTAAATCAAAAATTTTATCTGAATAAAAATGTAATTTTAGTATTGTTTTGCCTTTAGTGATGTCAAATGATTAATCGCAATAAATTCCATCCAAAATAAAAGTTTTTTTTAACATATTTGTGTGCACAGTGTGTGTTTTTGTATATATATATATATATATATATACAAACACATGCATGTATATATTTTGAAAATATCTTTACATGTATTATATGCATATAATTAAATAAAAAAATATATAAATATTTAATATATTAATATGTAACATGCATTTACATATACATGTACACATAATAAACACATACACATAAAAAGGCTTACATTTTCATAATATCTGCAGAAATGTAATCTCATATCAAAATGTGTCATTAAAACTGTCCACAGCTCGCCTAAAAATTCTCATTAGAGAAAAACACCCTTAAATCGTCCTCATGAAAAACAAACAAATCATAATATGGCTTTATATTAATAACCCTAAACACAACCCAATTTCTTAAACATTAGCCCTTTAACACCTCTTTCTGTATAAATGATAAACCATCATCGTTACATAAACACATTAGACTGGTGCCTTTAAAACCCTTTTTGGTGTGGGACAAATGCTCACACACCTTTCTCAATCCCAAAAACAGCCACTTCTATTCACTAACTACGACCTACCCTTAAAATTACTTTAGCACCCATCAAATGAATAAATGCACATTAATTTACAGAACCTTTATGTATTACATTCAGTAAAATAATATTACCAAACAAGCATCTGCCTTACGTCAAAATTCTCTAGACGCCCTCTTCCAGCACTGAAAAAAAAAACACTTTTTCTGCACACCATCTACAGATTTCACAGATAGGTTTGAGAACAAACAGTAGACACAGATGGTCTGTTTGCTCCAGCAAAAATCATTTATCTTGTCTTCACAATGTCTTCTTGGTTCAAACATCCAAAGAGTTTCAGCAGAAATAAATTTGCTTAGCTTTGCATGACCAGTCGTGCACTGTTGCGGTCACTGAGGAGATTAGAATATAAACCAAAAGCATACTGTAAATTAGGCAGTAATTTTATATGAAGACTCAATTTAGATGATTTCACAACCTGAGCGAGCTGGATGCAGCCAAGTATACAGCACTTTGTGTCACCTGTATGCACACCTGTTTTAAAAATGCCTTGAGAATAGAAGTTTCAGTGCTACAAGCTTTTAATTAATGATTGTATTAAAAATGCTTTAAATGATTTCGGATAATACATTTTCTGAGCTCAGACCTTCTCTTGCCTGATCTTACTAGTTCTGTATTTATAAGTGTTTCTATAAAGCTTTTACATGTATATTTACATATACACAACCACAAAATGAGCATATTAACAGCATCTAAAAAAAGTATTTCTATATGCAAACTTTAAAGATGTAAAAACATTATTGAAGATTGTACATTATACTGGTACAGTTTTTGTACAATTACAAGTTTGCACAGTTACAATTTTATAGCGCAGTTTTCCTTTTAGTTGCTGATGTCTTAGAGCAAACAAAATATGAATTATACGGAAATTGTATTTAACATTTTAACTTTTAAAGAGATAAATACATAAACAAACATACAGTACAATAAATGCAATAAAATTTAATAACCACTGTATGAAACTGCCCATTTTTATTATGTTGATATAGGTACATATTGCTGACTGTTACTAAAAGTTAACGCTCTATAATGTTAAAAATATGCCATACACCAAATCCAACCCTAAACCTACCCGATAGCATTAGCAAATACAAAACTTATATAAAAATGCGTTTGTTGATACAACAATGTCATTTCAACTTCCTTTTGTGCAGATTTGAACTGTTTTGTTGAACCGTAGTTACACAGGATTCAATGAAATCCATCTATGAAAACACATCGATATGAAGCTGGATATGTGGGATGCTAATGTTTAAAAGCATCCGTTTTCAAATCTCCCAGCATATTAATAATGTTTTGAAGTCACATGATATTAAGTAATTAAGTAAATAAGTAATTGTGTGAAAATGACACTTTATTAATCACAACCCTGTAAATATGTGTGAGAAGGAATAAAAGGTGTTAGAGTTTTACTGCCTCTACTGTTCATTTATTTTGGAAACTGCAGTGATATGTACTTATTGGTACATATTTCATTTCAGTTAGGTTTATGTGACCAGGTAGAAAAAAAATTACATGAACCAGAAAGGTATTTGTAAACATTTGTACGTTTGATCATAAGTCAGATGCTGGTAGGTAATTATATGCAAATGCATAAAAATGTGCATGTAAACTGCTTTTTGTTTTCACGCTTGCACCCTCATATACTGAGAAGTTAAGCTGTGAAACTGCTGCTAGGTCAGCATCAGCGCTCATGTCACTTCATCACAGAAGCCTGTGGGAAATGTACAGCGTTTATATAACAATCCAGCTGTTGCACAGGTTCAGTCATGCACCCCAAGCTCATAATGAAATTCAAAACTATTCCACACCTTTTATTTTTGTTTGTTTTTTTGTATATCGAACAGAGATTTTACATGTGATTTTTGATGCGATTCATGTAGAAAACACATATATACAAGATGTTAGCTTAATGTGGCGTTTTGCTGTATGTTGTACTTTGATGAGTTTGTACATGCTTTTTGGAGATCTGCCTCGCTGTGCAAAAGTGCATGTCAGGATCTTCAGGAGTTACAGGTTTGAATGCTTTCTGAATCCTGAAACCAGCACAAAACAGATACGGGCCACCACACCTCAGGGTCAATATGACCCAAGGGTTTCCAGGGCCTCAGATGTCCATTCTCAGTTTTACACCAAAGGCCATAGATATGAAGAATTAGAACAATGTCACAGATCATCCTGACCACACCTAATGAGTAGCAATGCTGCTTCAAAACAAGCCCGTTCACTTCAATTTATGGTAATTCACACATTCTCTGCTTTTGTTCTAATTTAAGTGGCTATTTAATCTGTATAGCACTTTCCACAACACATATCATCTAGTAGAGCCATTGAACAGCTCAAAAAACATTCAGATTTGTAGTGATGCTATTGAAATGATACCTAAAGAACCACTATTTTTTTTGCAAGAGAAAGATCCAACGGATGAAAAACAATAAAGAGGTCAATAAAGTATATTCATTTTTAAGAGTCTATAATAGCAGACATAGTGAAGCAGAGACTCATCAAGAATGATCTGTCGAGACATGACAAGATCCACAAGACGGTCTTTTGTAGCATTGGTTACATCAACAACATAGTTTTTATAGACTAAAGCTCTTTCTGTGAATTAAATATTCCAGATTCTCTTACACTTACAATAAAACACCAACATGTTCACACAGTGCACCGATAGCAAATGTACTAAAACGCCCTAGTGGTAGAGGTGTGTCCAACATGTCATCCAAATCAAGTCATTGTAGTACTATGAGTACAAATGTGCTGGAGGGTAGAAAGCTTTTCACAGTCAAATGTGCAAAAGACAGCAGTTTTCTGAACCTGTAATACTTTACAATAAAGTTAATGTCAACATAAATTAAAACAATAGCTCAAATGCACTAACAATACGTATTTTATAATTGGAGCCCATTTCTGCCTCAAAATAAAGAAATATAGGAAATGGCGAAGTTTTTCCTCAGAACTGTGTGAGTTTGATAAATGTTCCTTTTTACATAAACTACTACATTTTAATGCAAAAAGTTGTATATACTGAATTTGATATTATTCGTTCATCCATCGATGCTCGTCCTATTAAAAGTTGTGGGGGTACTGGATCCTATAGCAGTTATCAAGATCAATTAATTACTAAATATTAATTGAAGAGATTAATAAAATTGACTGTAAAAATGACTGTTCCGTTAGTTAATGATACCTAAATCATGCATAAAACTAGCAAAATCCTTAATTTAATAAATAATGTATTAGCTAACTAGACTAAATATTGCCGTTTAATTTTAACTGCAATTTTTTTGCATGTACACTTTGTGAATTATGCAGTGATGATGTCAGTGACACTTCATACGCCAAAAGCAAGAAGCAACAACAGATTTACAGTCAAAATAGATCATAAAGCAAACAATTCATTTATGACTCGATGAGGGCAAGTCTCAACCATGAGCTGATTGAAACTCTCACTGTGAATGTTTTGTGAGTCGTACGGTGCTCTGGCCAAATGTATGATTCAGAAAAGTGAAAAGGGGCCTCCCTTGTTGGTTTTACAGCTTTCACTGCAAGCTGGCTCATGCCAGTTCGATCTGGTCTCAAGAGGTAAAAGGCATCGTTGGGTACTTGCTCAAAAAAAATGGTAATTATCAAAGGCAAGTTATGATCCGTGTTAAGAATGCTAGATATCATAAGTTATCTTTGATGCCATGCTACATGTTTGTTGCAGTGGTCCTTTGTAAAAACCTTAAAAAAATGTAAAAACCTTATGAAGGCCAGCCATACACTATAAAAAAATAAAAAAAATCTGTAGTTTTTACAAAAACATTTTGGGAGCTGTGGTTGCCAGAATCATTTTGCAAAAAAATACAGAAAAAAACTGTAAAGTCATATACAGACAATGAAAATATAAAACTTGAATTTACAAACAAGAAAATATGAAGTAGGCCTAAACAATATGAAAATCTTTTCATAAAACAAAAGGTTTTGTACCTTGAACATTAATGCAAACATAAAACACCATTGGGGTAACACACACAACACTTACATAATGCAATAAATATTCATTAAACAACAGAAAATGTAACATCAAGCACAAATTTACATAACATACAAAAAACATGATTATTTAAGCAAAATACTTTCAAATGTGGAGTGTCATACAAGGAATTCTGGGAATATCAGTTTACAGTTTTTGACAAAATTATACATTGATTTGCTCTATTCTAAAAACTATACAAGTAACAGCATTTTACTGTAAAATTACATTCATAAAATAATTGTTATAACTGACATTATTTATCTTATAGTTTTTATTTGAATTAATATTCAAATTTAAACATTATTAATTAGGTTTATTTCTACTTCACTTTTTATTCTTAACTTACAATTTTAGTGTAATTTCATTTTAGTGCTTCAACTTAAATTTATTTTAGTTAGTTGTCAAAACAACATTTCTAATTTAATTTCTAATATATATCTTATTAAGTTGTATAGTATGTTTTTTCATCATAATTATGACATGTACTTTAAATTCCTATTGGTTTTCAATCAGAAAATGGCACTAGCTCAGGCTGTAAGAACACAGATTATCAAATGCAAAGGTTGTGGGTTCGAATCCCACCTGAGTTGGTGTGTTCAGAGCTGCTGTTCCTAAGACCATGAACAGGGGTTTATATCACACCATAGATAACATAGGAGTCTGGTTGAGTGAAGTGAGAGATAGGTTTGGATCCTTCATCAAATAACTCCTGACAGGTTTCCAAGCTGTGTATTTTTGTCTTTATTGTTCCTTGGCATTGGTTAATACTGTTAAATTGTACAAATTAATGGTACAATAGTTGCAGGTCTGTCAGTACACTAAACCAAGCATCCACTGCACACCCAAAATATAATCTTTCTGAAGCAAAAGGTTAGGTTAAATGCATAGTATTTCCAAAAAATGGAAATGCACAGTATATTGTACTTCTATTTAAACACAGCACAGAGAAATAGTGAAACCCAAGCAATTCTAGACTTTGCAAATCATTTACTTCATATACATCAATTCCCACATGCACTCGCATTTATTGTAGACGCCCATCACCACACCTGGCTGGTCCAGGTTAAGTCGGGTTTATGAAAGAAAAGGGGCCTCAATCACACCTTTTCTCAGAGCTTGTTGGCCCAGCCCTTTGACTCAGCCTGGAGACTCTATGATAGAACAGGACGTTTCAGTTATCATCCGAATAATTGCAGGCACTCCTATGGGAAAACTCTCTCTGAGCGCTGCTATGCAGAGATGAGCACACATAGCCACACCTACCCATTCAAACTTATGCTAACGCCGAGGCACGCTTACTTTGGTTATGTTATAGGAAAACATAAAAATGTTGCACATTAAATAGAAATGTAAAAAAAGAAATGGTGTAATAATGAACCTTGTGCTTTGCAAGGGTTTTTGGAGACATCTGAAGCATTCCTCAGCCTGTGCTGACAAGTATTGTTGAATGTTTCTGCAGAGTTTCAGTCTTAGAAGCTTGAAGGCAAAGCCAGAAACAATTAAAGGTGAACATTTCAAACAGTCATTCTCGATATTCAAATACTCAAGTATCTCAACACAACTACAAATAAATCGTCATTTCTTACTGTTTTTAATCCCTTTGTGCCTTTAGTTGCACAATATATCAGTATCAAAGTATGCAAGTTATTTTAACAGGGATAATTTAATAAATTATCTAAAATTGAATATTGATTTCACATGCTATACATTATGATGCTGGGATTACTAGCACCATTTAAAATGGTTGATTTAGTTTCATTTATTATTAGTTAATAAAGGGGTGTCAAACTCAGTTCTGCAAAGTTTTGTTCCAGCCCTGCTCCAACACACATAGGCCGTTTCTCAAACAGAAGGCTGAATCCTGCGCAGACACATTAGTAGGCTGCACACATAGGCTGCATCCCGATAGGCATACTATCCATCCTAAATTCTGTATATTAGTAATTTTCTAAATCATTTAGGGCACATACGTAGGGTGGATAATATGCACACTGTGACGCAGGGCCACTCTCAACTGTGACATAAAAGACAATGTAAAAAATTGGTACATTCCTAACCTGTCTTAAAATTACGAGGCGTCTTAAGTGACATGGTGGTGGGGAAATTCTGAGTGAGTGGAAAAAAATTGTTTAGGAGGAAAAAATAGTTTTTACATTTTTTGCATTCCCCGAGAATCTTTGCGTTCTCTTGCAAAACGTTTACAGACATGTATCAAAAACACACGTGTCTCGAGAGCTTGAGACTTTGCGAGAACGCAAATATCTTTGTAAGAAAATGCAGTTGTTGTTTTTTTGTGAGATAATGCAAATAACTTTGTGAGAGAACGCGAAAGTTTGTGAGAGAACACAGTTTCTCGGGGGAATGCAAAAGATTTGCAAAAGAACGCGAAAGATTTGAAAAACATTTTTTCCACCCACCTTGAATTTTTTCCTCCACCATGTCCCTTAAGGGACTCTGTATAAAACCAATATAAATATGTATTTTATTAATCAATGTGATTATTTTTGCCTTTTACACATGGAGATACCAGATAAACAGTGTCCCAATAGTACAGTTGACTACAGTAAAGTTATATTAATGCATAAACATGCTTTTATTAATGCTAATTCATAACCCATCTTTTAATAGTATATTTAACTCTCACTGGAACTTGAATAAGTGTGTACAGAAGGAGCTCTTCTTCTTACTTGTCTACTTCCATTCTGCATTATTTTAAAATGCATTTTAGTGAACATGAATGTAGCATTACACAAAACAAAGGATGGGTGCACATTAATTTTGTACAAGATTGATATTAGCACACATAGAGTTGTACTCAAGTGAACAAAGTGTATGTTGATGCACACCCATTATTTAATTTAGGCCGGTCTGCAGAATCTGTTTAATGCAGGAGCCGAGCACACAAACTTCACTCCTCCCAGTTGTAAATGTTATTTTATTTCACGAAGACAGTTATTAGTTCACAAGGCCAAGTTCTTGTGAATGGTTATAACCATATATGGAAATTAATCTCAAAGGCTTGGGTGTGGACAAGAAAAAGGGGTGTGGTTTGAAAAGGTGGGTCCCATCTTACTCACTAATGATTGGTGGGCTTTCATAAAAGCAAGATATCCCTTGTTTCAGCACGACGAATATGACTATGTCTGAGCAAGCACGCAACTCTCAGATTTCAGCTCAAGAGGTGTTATGCCTTTTAATCCCATCATCAAGACTCAGAAAATACATGAGATATTATAATAGAGTAAAGCCCAATTTCACTGATTCTTCTGTAAGATTGCACACAATACGAAATGCTTCTTCGTTATGTACATACTGGAAATATTATTATGTAGAGAGTGTAAAGCTGTTAAAGATTTAGCAAGTTTGTTGCCATAACTTTTTCTTTTCAGCATTGTCATTAAAAACTGTGAGAACAGAGGAAAATTTAGAGCAAAACAGTCAAAACTCAACTTATGGAAGCTTTGTAATAAATTACAGGCACATTATCATTTAAAATATGAAACACGTTTAACAGTGAAAGTTACAACCTAGTGTACAAGATAATAAAAAGTCACTCCAGTAGATATGCACATAAATAAATCAGGATTTGGACCTATTTCAAGCATTGCGTTATTGGCAATGTTGGGCCCCTCCTAATGATAAATTACACACCTCAATTACAGCTTTCATGTCCAGACAATCCAAACGCAGGATGACTAACCAACCAACGATTCACTTTTATTTGTTGCACTGTGTGGTGATGCCACACAAAGCCTGAATTAAACCATGTGCATATTGTACCATTTCTATGGTTATTGTTGTTTGCTGGACTTGGGTAAAAACAAAAGGCACAAGCCATTTAGAACTTGCTCTTTAAAGAAGTATCTTAAAATGTATGAAACAATGCCTATTGCAGGTATAAAGACAGTGGACAAAAACAGTTGTGGCTACTAAGGTTGGGTCGACTTCACTTAGGCCTTACTAAGGTAGATGCCGCCAAATAAGCTTCCTGCTAACCTAAAATGTCAAATGTCAATTCAATCGATAGAAACTCTTTTGATTTTGTTCACCCCTTCACTTTTCTGCAGCAGGCAATGCAGATTAACACCAGGTGTCAACCATTATCACCAACAATGAGTCCTTTGTTGCAACTGGGAAACCAATGATGTGGATAAATTGGAAGCTGAAACTCTATTCAGTACGGTATGATGCAACTGAAACATTACAGTATGGGATGTTACAAATGTGCCAACCTAGTTAAACTAAGGTTTGTTATTGTAAAAAATATGGTGCAATAAGAAAATTCTGCAATTCTGACTTTATATCTCACAATTCTGAGAAAATAAAGTCAGAATTGTGAGATAAAAAGTCGCAATAAACTTTTTCTGTTTTTTATTCACTGGTGGAAACGGGCTTCTGTAGTTAAACCTTAA